>JAMKCH010009719.1:0-58465 GCA_023653785.1 Ophioderma brevispina | reverse complement strand
TTTCATGTGGTTATCTGATAATGTGGTAAGGGATGCTTGGTGCCGGCCTTGGTGAGGGGGAAAGGAAAATTAGGCTATGGAACTCTATCATTCTAGTTACTTACATATCAATTAATATTATATATATATATATATATATAATATATATATATATATTTCGGCTAATATAGTCGTTAGGGGGAAGATGTTTAAAATTCATTAGTTTCTAATGAGCTTATATAGTTATTTAAATTAATTTAATATTCATATCCTTTGTTATTCTAGTGGATTATCCTTCATGTGCATAATTAATATTCATAATCCTTTGACGGAATAAATCGCAATACAAAGGGAGGCGTTTAAGGGGAAGGCAATATTTCCCCCAACGCCGTCATGAGTGAATATCAAAAGATCGCTTCCCCTTAAGCCAGGAGTAGCGATATATATATTTTATATTATATATATATAGAGAGAGAGAGGTCAAATCACGTAAAAGTTTTTTGTGAACACGTGCTATTAAGTTGAAAAATTTTACCCTCCGAAAAATATATATTATAATTTATATAGAGGTATATAAGGTGAGGCTGCGTACGTTTGAGTATTACAGGTATGGAAAGTCCAAGTACGTTAAGCTAAATGGAATCCAACCACATCTTGTTTAATGTTCTCACACTTTTTTAATAGCGTCCAACCGCTCACCCACCCCAGTTTCTAATCTGGCCGATTTCCGATTGATTTCGCTTTTTAATCTGCCGATCCGTACCGTTTCATTTTTAAAAATTGCATTACAGTCCACTATGAAGCTGGAAGCCCATAAAAAACAAACCATCAATCAATAAAGCTACCTGTGTGTTGTGTATACGCATTAACTCACCTTGTTATCATCCATTGATAGTTCCATTGTTTTTATTAGATTGAAAAAAGTCGGAAATGGGAAGTAGAATATTATATCGTAACTCAAGTTGAAATAAGCCATCCTAAATTCTTGCCACATATTCACAAGACTAGACCATACATCTGAGAACACATTTGTAGTGTTCATATTAGCCCGATAACATCTTAATTTACCTTTATTTGTTAAGTATCCCATACGTACTCGAACGGGTAATATATATACTCTTACTGCATATTTCCCAAGTCTAATAGACATTGTCAATTTAAATGGCATATTTGCAGTCCCAGCTGAAATCTGCAAGATTATGGAAATTCAGAGTACCGGCTCCCCCAATGTTATAACATTTTACAACATACCACTGCAGGGCACAGCTGTAAGCTTCTAAAGTACGCGTTGACCATATAAGCTGTTGTGTGACTTCTCTGACTTATGCCCCGCCCACAACGGGAGGCTTGGCTAATGGCAAGAAAGAAGTCACGTGATTATTGCTCTGGAATTGGTCAACAAGAAGTATTTCCAGTGAATCTTAATGACCCGGGGTCACTGATGACGAGGTGAATAAACGTGGGGAAACACCCATTTCACCTGGACACTATACTAAACCCTATACATGTTAAGGGTCAGTGTCCTGCTATGATGTAACTTCCCCACACTTAACAAGCAAATTATAACAGCGCCACTTAATGTCCAATACAATTGTGTGTTTGAAAACATTGAATCTTGTACTTGATTGACCATATTTGAGAGCGCTCCAGATTAGTAGTTCTGCGAAGCATAACTCCACATTATTCTTTAAATGTTGTCATTTAACATATGATTCATCGGTAATGACAACATGTTAAAGACATAATGTGGAGTTAGCTTAGGCAAAACTAACGATTAAGTGGTTAGAAATGTAAAGGTCCGATCGGGAAAAGTGGATTGCTAGGCTATTACGTAAAGTAGGTGAGTTTGAAAAGATTGTGAACCTAAAAATGAAGCCAGAATTATATTGCTTTGTCATAATAAGGATTGATCGGTTCATTAGATCTGTAATGAAGGAAATTTCACCGATGCGATCGCCTCGAAAAGCTTATTATCGGTCTGATTCGGAAACTACCGATGCGATCGGTGGACCTATTTTTTTAAATCGGAAGCACAGAGTAAACACATCTGTTTTTTTTTGGGTTTTCCCTCACAATCGCCGTTTTGAATACTGTTGACATGTAATGAATAATGATTTATCTATCGCCAGTTCTTATATTCTAATTTTAACACATCGCTGGTGCCGTTGAATCAACGTCCGACATTGAAGCGGCCATTGTGTCAGCACACGGCCCATAGCAGCAAAACGAGATTCGAAATGGAAAAAGTGTAGATCATCAGAGAAGACTATTTACGGTTTTAGTCCTTTGTCCAGGCTGCAAAAGAATCATTTAAACATGGTACTACTTTGTGAGCCCTGGTTTGAGAGACTGCATTCTGTAGTTTCCGAAAAAAAAATACCTCCGAAAAACAAATGGATTCTAAGGAGGGGTCATTATTTACGCTCAGGGGGGGAATAGAGGTTTGAGGGGGAAACCCGAAAAATTTTTGTAAGAGAGAAGGGGGGAAACGTGAATTTTTCAACAACGTAGAGGGGGAACATGAACTTTTAATGGGGAAATCCAGCATGATCAAGGGGGGGGAGTGTGAAAATTTTTGAACGAAGCGAGGGGGAACCAAAAATTTTTGCAAAAAAAGTTGAAATCCGTCATTCCCCCTGGCATACTAATGACCGCGAACCGCTTGACCGCTCCCTAAGGATATGGATGTTTTTTTTTTTTAAGTTGTTATTTTGTTTTGTTAAAGCTTGTTTTAACTGTGTCTACGGAACCCATTGATGAGACAGTTTGAACGTTTATATTGGAAGTAAGGGCTTAGTTTGACAAGCGACAGATATTTAAGTTCCCACGCTGCGCTGTGGGTGGCTAATTTAATATATGCACATATGACATATCATCAGCACTTTTGACCCCGCCCTATTCTTTGTTACAAATGCACCAGCGGTCATCCTGTACAAAATATAATCCCACAACATTCAATTCCTTTTTTAATAATTGAAGTGTTGAACCTCCAAAATTAAGTGTGTCATATGAAAAAGCACATACGTCGATAATTTAAGACAATTGAAATAACAGACATTGGTTAATTTATACTGTCTTCAATACAAGCTATTGACACATGCGCGGAGTGATCTTATGTTGGCCAACTGAACACGTGATGAGCAATTATTGGTACCCCTCTAGGGCCCTATTGCATTGTCTGCCTGGTAGACTCTTTCTGCTGTAAATTTACGTGCTATGCAGTCAATAAGGTTTTTTAAACGTGAAGTATGTGAGTAAGACCAATTCATAGATCACATGCGTGCTTTGCAGGGGATTCCCTGAAGAATGAGTAATCAGGTTTACAAATTTGAAATGACGAAATAGCAATGAAAAAAAAGCTTGAAAACCTAATTAAGTTGTGAAATTCAAAAAGTCATCTTGGAATTTTAACATTTTGGTGAGTATACTTGTGGAAAATGAAATCGGGAGTGATATTTCAAGGAATTTTTCCACGTCCAGCTGCATGTGTTTAGCTCAAGCAAAATGTAATTTTATGCATCCGAAACTGCAAAAGAGCGTCCTGGAAGCCATAACACAACTCAATGCGACCACTGGAACAGGGGAAACTATAAACTTAGTACATAGTACATGTGTGACTTAGAGGACTATTTACCGACTATGTCGGATGAAATATTAAATCACAACTGACCAGCTTCATCAGTTCATGTATACACATCACCAATGAGTTGTTTTCGGCGATCGCTGGCAAGCCCGGGCTGGCCGGTACACTGGGATTATTTTTCCATCGTGCGCAAGTCTCGGTTTTAAGTGCAGCGCCATACGTACTGTGCATGTGCAGGGAATTCACTATCGAATTCATCCGCATTTAACGCGAAAATTGTAACCAGTTTTTAACACACGAGGTGAAATACCATATCTCTGGAATGGAAAATAGTATGGATTTCTTTCAACAACAGGATTTCAAGGTAAGTTATGCTCTACATATTGAGGTTATTTTTATTTAATTTGGGAATTTTTTTTTTTTATATATATAGATCACTATCTATGGCCACTGACCTGTATAAAGGTCAGGTCATATGGCGTATCGGCTGCGACACGCCGCCGATCCCCGTGGCAATTTTCACGTTCGTTCAACATGCTCTGTTTGGAGCTTTAGGTGATTGCGAATATTGCAGACTACAAGAAGGGACAGCATGAAACTGTCACCAAGCAACTCACTGTGCTAAGTGTCAATGACATCACAGGTTTAGCAGTCTAGCTCAGAAGTGTAAATCATTCTGTACACGAGACGCAGTGAATTTTATCAGTAAATGATTTTCAGTAATCGAGTGTTGCGTTAAGACTTAAAAGAATTTAGAAAGATGTGTACTCTAATTGTTCAAATTTCTGTTTTGAAAAAAAAAAATTGTATTTCCAATTGCGGCGCCTGAGTGGATATCTCGACGTCGCTGTGCCAACGTGCCTGGATGCTAATTTTAACTCTGGGCAGCAACAACAATACGATTTGCATATGCTCAACATTCATATGCAAATTTTGACAGCGTAAATCCCAGATGGTAAACAAAAGCAGTAGCGACCACATTGATCAACGTGAGACTGCAGCGTGTGCCAGTACCTTGAGTAAGTATTTCATTGCATTTACGGCATGTTACCCTAACAATTCGACTTAGTTACTATTCATAGAATTGCTACTGTACTGTGGCTTTACTACTGTCGCTGGAGACGTTTAGGGAACTGTAAGTACTTTCTAAAAAGGAATTTTGAAGAGCACATGATTGGCTTTGTAAAGGGTACTTGTTCGACCACTAATTCATCCCAAGTTTTGACTGGAGGTGGCGGAGGGTGGACGGCTTAGAAGGAATTAATTTTAGTTCATTTATGACTGCAGCTTTGAAAGAATGAGGATTGGTTTGGTCAGTGGTCTTCTGGTTGAATGACGGACAGTTCGGCCCATTTCCAATTCGGCCCAAACTCATTGGCAATTCGTACACCCATAAAATGTGTGTCTTCAGCTTTGCTCAGTTAGGAACAACCAGACACCCTGCCGTTGGTGGCGACATTCAGCTCAATTTCAACTTGATAGTTTTTTTTTGTGGTGTTGCTAGGTTCAATAATTCCTGGTTAAATCTATACATCCCCACTTACACGCCCCTAAATTGGGTGCAATTTAGTTATTGTGCCATGCCAAAGAAAAGGCCACCATTGTGTTGACAAATCCTTGTCATTGTATCCTGTTTTCACTCATGCCATGAAACTCCAAAGGTCCCATCTTGGGGCAAAACCACCAGCCACTTTCAAGTGAGCCCAATAGTAGCTAATAGTTCAGTGCAGTTGCCAGCTGGTGGTCACAAGTTTTTGGAGCTCATCCTGTGCTGAAAAAGAAGTCATTTTAAGGACACATTTTTTACTATCACTTTGTTATTTCTAGTCCTAGTTAAGTTACAAATTATATATTCCACTTTCTTACCCACATCATTTTGATTTTGTTGATAAATTTTTATATTTTTCTGATCGTTCCTAGCTCAGTACAAACCCTCAGACCCACAAGGACAGACTTAGGATTGCACAGCAGCATGTTTTGTTGACATTATTTTACTGTTTACTTTCATTGACAGGAGTAGCACTACTTGAATACAAAGACTGTATTTCTGACAATTATCATGTTATATAACAAATTTAAACCACTTGAATTGAGAGATGTTCCCACGCATCCATTACATCATTTCAGGCACACATTATGATAGCTTATCAACACACCCTCACAATGGGCATGATTGGCAGTGCTGCTTTGGTTCATGTTAGGTATCATGATATTTACAATGCACAAAACCACTTTTTCCCTTTATTTTTATGAATTTAGCAATTGTAGTTCAGTATTAATGGTGACAATTTGGATTAATCACAACTACATGTAAAAAGAATTTAGGTTAAGTTTCACCCATACTCATTATTTTTGAGGCAATTACAGTAAATGTAACAAACCAACTATGGGCCAATTGGACATGTGTGTTATGCTTTTCAATACCCTTCTTCCATGGGTGACAGTAGGAACCAGTGTTCGAATCCATTTAGCCAATTCGGCCCAACCCGATTCGGCTCACGCCATTGCCGATTCGGCCCATTCCAGTTCGTTTTCAGACCACGTCCAACTCGGCCCATTTTAAAGTGGTTTCTTTTTCTTCTTTTCTCTCTCTTTCCTTTTCTTTTTCTTTTTTCCCTTTTCTTTTTCCAACGCTTGTACGTGTTGTATATTTCGTCCATGGTTTTTGCCATGTCCTCCCCAGCCACGGCAGACCGACCCGACCTACCCTGGGTACAATATAAAGAGTGTGACATTGCCGGGGTGTTGCCAATTCGGCCCATTAAAAGGAGTGCCATTCTCCATATCCACCATGCTTCAGTGCGCGCGTTTCATGGACTTGGTAAATCAATAAACTAGTCTAATCACCTGAATGTGCGATTCCATACTTGGTGTTTGTTGACAAGATTGGGTTGTGTATGTATTGTGTGTATGTAGTCGAGTCCCTAGTCTGTGCGGCAGAAAAAGGATTGAGTACAGGCTGCTGTGTAGCCTGACACTTCCAAGTTGATGAATTACATTGAACAGAAAACGCATCCCCTACCGAAATCACCATGCGCTGATCGAAAATTTGTGGCATCTTCGGGACGTATATAACTGCATCGCATCAAGTGCGAAAAGTATTCATCCTTTTATAAGAAAAAATAAGGTTCGATAAAGGCCTAACTTGGAGATAAGCTACTTCAGCTATAGGCTATAATACACAATTTACCACTGAAGACCCCTAACCTGGTGAGACTTTTTCAAAGAAAGCATTCACAGGATTTAAGTTTAGGCCAAGAAAAAAAAGTTTTTCTCAGAAGACCGCGTGCATTTGTTTAAAATTGGTCTTTGACCGCATATTTTTTTTTTTTTAAGTTTTTACTGTGTGATGTTTTTCCCGTCTTATTTAACCGCCGGAGAACCACAATTACAGTGCGTAGGTATATTGCAGAACCGTACACACATTTACATGTGCGGAGTTTTGTCCGTCGCATTAGAGTCCTTGCAAATTAAACAGCCAAAACACTAATTGTACGTTTGTTCTCATTATTCAACATATATTCATGACTGCTCCTTCACTTTACATCTACTCCCACTGACCTCCAGACAAAGACTGACTTTAAATTCTGTACTCAAAATACAAGCCTTTATATTGACCAATCAGTGACTAGCTTTTTCACTGCATGATTGGTACACCCCCATCACATGTGATATCCATGTGCTTCTTATCCTACCATAGTAAAACCTCTCACAGGTCAGTCAGTGCACAACAATGGCTATTTCTAGGAACCACACCCAAAAGTACTTCATGCACTACACATGCATATTACTATGCAACATGCTGTAATATCAAAAAGAAAGATGTGTACTCTAATTGTTCAAATTTCTGTTTTTGAAAAAAAAAATTGTATTTCCAATTGCGGCGCCTGAGTGGATATCTCGACGTCGCTGTGCCAACGTGCCTTGATGCTAATTTTAACATCTGCGCACAACACAATACGATTTGCATATGCTCAACTTCATATGCCAATTTTGACAGCGTAAATCCCAGATGGTAACAAAACAGTAAGCGGACCACAATTGATCAACGTAGACTGTGCAGCGTGTGCCATAACCTGAGTAAGTATTCATTGCATTTACGCATGTTTACCCCAACAATTCGACTAGTTTACTATTCATAGAATTGCTACGGTACTGTGGCTTTACTACTGTCGCTGGAGACGCTTAGGAAACGGTTAAGTACGTTCTAAAAGGAATTTTGAAGAGCACATATTGGCTTGTAAAGTCAGAGAATGGTAAAGGGTACTTGTTCGACCACGTTATATTCATCCCAAGTTTTGACTGGAGGTGGCGGAGGGTGGAGACGGCTTAGAAGGAATTAATTTTAGTTCATTATGACTGCAGCTTTGAAATAATGAGGATTGGTTTGGTCAGTGGTCTTCTGGTTGAATGACGGACAGTTCGGCCCATTTCCAATTCGGCCCAAACTCATTGCAATTCGTACACCCATAAAATGTGTGTCTTCAGCTTTGCTCAGTTTAGGAACAACCAGACCACCACGGCCGTTTGTGGCGACATGCAGCTCAATTTACTTGATAGTTTTTTTTTGTGGGTGTTTGCTAGGTTCAATAATTCCCGGTTAAATCTATACATCCCCACTTACACGCCCCTAAATTGGGTGCATTTAGTTATGTGCCCATGCCAAGAAATGCCACCATTGTGTTTTACAATCCTTGTCATTGTATCCTGTTTTCACTCATGCCATGAAACTCCAAAGGTCCCATCTTGGGGCAAAACCACCAGCCACTTTCAAGTGAGCCCAATAGTAGCTAGTTCAGTTGGCAGTTGCCAGCTGGTGGTCACAAGTTTTTGGAGCTCATCCTGTGGCTGAAAAAGAAGGTCCTTTTAAGGACAGCATTTTTCACTATAACTTTGTTATTCTAGTCCTAGTTAAGTTACAAATTATATATTCCACTTTCTTACCCACATCATTTTGATTTTGTTGATAAATTTTTAATATTTTTCTGATCGTTCCTAGCTCAGTACAAACCCTCAGACCCACAAGGACAGACTTAGGATGCACAGCAGCATGTTTTGTGACAGTTATTTTACTGTTTACTTTCATTGACAGGAGTAGCACTACTTGAATACAAAGACTGTATTTCTGACAATTATCATGTTATATAACAAATTTAAACCACTTGAATTGAGAGATGTTCCCACGCATCCATTACATCATTTCAGGCACACATTATGATAGCTTATCAACACACCCTCACAATGGGCATGATTGGCAGTGCTGCTTTGGTTCATGTTAGGTATCATGATATTACAATGCACAAAACCACTTTTTCCCTTTATTTTTATGAATTTAGCAATTGTAGTTCAGTATTAATGGTGACAATTTGGATTAATCACAACTACATGTAAAAAGAATTTAGGTTAAGTTTCACCCATACTCATTATTTTTGAGGCAATTACAGTAAATGTAACAAACCAACTATGGGCCAATTGGACATGTGTGTTATGCTTTTCAATACCCTTCTTCCATGGGTGACAGTAGGAACCAGTGTTCGAATCCATTTAGCCAATTCGGCCCAACCCGTTTCGGCTCACGCCATTGCCGATTCGGCCCATTCCAGTTCGTTTTCAGACCACGTCCAACTCGGCCCATTTTAAAGTGGTTTCTTTTTCTTCTTTTCTCTCTCTTTTCCTTTTCTTTTTCTTTTTTCCCTTTTCTTTTTCCAACGCTTGTACGTGTTGTATATTTCGTCCATGGTTTTTGATGTCCTCCCCAGCCACGGCAGACCGACCCGACCTACCCTGGGTACAATATAAAGAGTGTGACATTGCCGGTTGTTGCCAATTCGGCCATTAAAAAGGAGTGCCATTCGCCATATCCACCATGCTTTCAGTGCGCGCTTTTCATGGACTTGGTAAATCAATAAACTAGTCTAATCACCTGAATGTGCGATTCCATACTTGGTGTTTGTTGACAAGATTGGGTTGTGTATGTATTGTGTGTATTAGTCGAATCCCAGTCTGGGCGCGGCAGAAAAAGCTTGAGTACAGGCTGCTGTGTAGCCTGACACTATCCAAGTTGATGATTACATTGGAAAACAGAAAACGTATCCCCTACGAAATCACCATGCGCTGATCGAAAATTTGTGGCATCTTCGGGACGTATATAACTGCAATGCGCATCAGTGCGAAAAGTATTCATCATCCTTTATAAGAAAAAATAAGTTCGATAAAGGCCTAACTTGGAGATAAGCTACTTCAGCTATAGGCTTAATACACAATTTACCACTGAAGACCCTAACCTGGTGATGACTTTTTCAAAGAAAGCATTCACAGGATTTAGTTTAGGCCAAGAAAAAAAGTTTTCTCAGAGACCCGCGGCATTGTTTAAATTGGTCTTTGACGCATATTTTTTTTTAAAAGTTTTTACTGTGTGATTTTTTTCCCGTCTTATTTAACCGCCGGAGAACCACAGGAAATGACAGCGCGTATGTATATTGCAGAACCGTAAACACATTTACTTTTGGCGAGTCTTGTCCTCGCATTAGAGTCCTTGCAAATTAAACAGCCAAAACACTAATTGTATACGTTTGTTCTCATTTATTCAACATATATTCATGACTGCTCCTTCCCTTTACACACTCCCACTACCTCCAGACAAATACTGACTTTAAATTCCGTACACAAAATACAAGCTCTTATATTGGTGACCAATCAGTGACTAGCTTTTTCACTGCATGCTTGGTACACACCATCACATGTGATATCCAGTGCTTCTTATCCTACCTAGTAAAACCCTCTCACGTGTCAGGTCAGTCAGTGTTGCCCAACGCTGCGGTTTAACCCGCACAAGTGGCTACTTTTTATATGCCGGCCCCTGTCGCGCCTAAAAAAAGGCCGCCGTGGGTTTACCTGCCCCAATTGGGCTACTTTTCATAGTCCCGAGGCGCGGCACCGGGCGGCACCCGCGGGCTTCCTTTATCCCTCTGTACAATCATTTATTTCGAGCTCAAGAAGTTTAAAAGGTCCGTAAGTGATTAGCCTTCCTTTCTCTTGAAAATCTTTACCTGCATTCACTACAGGGGGGTACTCGCCGGGGGTACTCGGTACTCGCTCGTGTCTGACAACAATATAAACAAACATGTCCTCAACTTTCATCCCGTTATCTGAGTTCTTTTGGTCATCCTTATAGTGCTCCTTACACGACGGGGAGTAGGTGCTCACTCAGTATAACAACTTAAATAAATTATCCAAACACAAGGGTGACGTCAATGGGGGTGAAACGTGAGAGGGCAATTAACCTTACTAAGCTGGAGATAGTGCTCCTTACACGACGGGGAGTAGGCGCCACGCAGGTATAACAGCAAATATTACCTAACAAAAGTGACCGTCATGGGGTGAAATGGCTCAGGTAAGGGTTCATTCCCGGCTCACTGGGATCAAACGTGAGAGGGCAATTAAACCTGTTAGGGTGTAAGTAAAAAGGACACTGCCGCACGCCTCTTTTTCTGTGCGAATATAAATATAAAATAAACAAGAATAGTTAACAAATCAGGAATAAAATGCATTTTTTGTAAAAATAGCGCATCACACGCGCTAACGAAAAGTGAAAAAATGGGCTACTTTGTGGCCAGTTGCCGAGCCTTGGCGCGGTGTATTTTGCCGCGGGTAGGCGAAATTTTTGTGGCAAACATGCACAGTCAGTGCACAACAATGGCTATTTCTAGGAACCAGGAACACACACCCAAAAGACTCATGCACTACACATGCATATTACTATGCAACATACTGTAATATCAAAAAGGTTAACATTTTTATATGTTCATAAAATTTTGAAACAAATTTATAGGCTTAAAAATACCTCTTTTCCACATTTAATACACCTGCTAACATGACATGGCCTCCCCCATTTTTGAAAGACTGTCATTCTTCTAAAATAAACGAATAGATAGCCGTGTAGGACTATATAAACATTACATATAAATACACATATGAAAATAAATAAATTCAGGAACGTGGGCGTTTTAGGCAAATGCAGTACTAATATTGTATAACTAAAACAGTCAAGTCCAAGTCATGCATCCATACGGAAATAGAGATCACTACTCGAATGATGGGCATGGCGTTTTAACCTCGCCCACTTTGCGTCAAACATTCAATTTGGTGCAAAAACTACTTCATCTCCTCATAGTAAAAGTATGCGTTCTAAAAAGCTGAGGCCATAAGAAGCTAACTGCATACATAACCATATTATTATGATGAGTTGCTTACTTAATCCATGTTGATGTATTACAAATTGCATTCCTCAAGGCAGATGCCAAGAAATCCCCAAAAAAGTACCACACTAAAAAGAACCTACCGGGTCCCTAACTTTGACGTCATGGTTTGACGGACGGCCACACTATGAACTCCTGCCCTCTTTTAAACTCTTGGCGCTCATCAACACGGTAACATTTTTCCGGGTACTCCGGTTTGAGGCCACCTTTTAGAAGTGTTCTTGGCTTGAGAAGCCCAAAGCATCCCCTCGATCCTACTATATAGCCAAAATTATCTTCTGGTTAGATTTTTGGATCTTAGGATTTTTGTCAGAAAGTCGGAAGGAATTAAGCAGATATTCCCATCTTTCACCGTGGTGAATTTTCACTAGGTTCAGAATTTTGCACCATGGCTACCAAATTAGGAGGCATCGACCTTTTGACGACCTAAAGTGACAAGGGACTCGGGTCGATCGATTCGCTAGCCACCCACACTTTGATTCTCTTGTTATCGTGGATGAATAGCCTTTGTATGAATTCAAGGGTTATTGAGTACTTAATAACTGTCTTTGTGTTTCTTCGACAGGCTATGTTCCTTATGTTTGTCCCTAGTCATAGGAGATAAAGTATTAGCGATTGTTTTGAACGGGATTAGGATCCAGAGTATTTCTATTACATGATTAACGATTTATTCAAGTATAATTAGTTACAGTCTGTTGTTTTTACCGAGTGGTTTGGCGCTCTTGTGTTCTTGTGGGTAGCGTTACCGCGAATAACAACAGCCACGAACCTCACAGCCCTACCGTGCTCATCTTGCGGTGAGTTCATTCCTCCTTTGTCCTCGCCACTCTTGTAGGTCGTCCGACGGGTTGCTTCTTGGGCTCCAGCCCTCGGACGTCTACAGGAAAGCTCTTGGGGTGAAGTTCTGGATTGCTAGCGACGGCTTCCTCTCGCAAGGGCGGGTAGTCACTAGCGTGGGGGGTACGGATTCCTGGGTTCTGTCGCATCAGTTTCCCGTAGGGGTACGGAGAGCTTACAGATACCAAAGCTTGCTACGCGGGGCGTTTATCGGAGACGTCAGCAGTGGTGGCAGGGAAACTACTAGCGAATTCCTTTGGGATTGTAGACGGTGGTTCTGGTGGGTAGCGACGCTGGGTACGCAACCAGCGTAGCTCCCCGTCAGGAGGGGTTTCTAGCGATTCCCAATGGGGGGAACGATGATTCCCGTCCGAGCGGCGGACCACTGCCCGCGGTTCTTACACCGAGTAGATCTCAGAGGGCTGTGCGTTGTGCACCGTGTGGATTGGGCGGAGTTCCGCGGGAACTCAGCCCGTTTTCACGCACCGACGACCACGGTGACTGTGGCGAGGGGATATTCCTGGGAAGCTGCCGTATGCACTGCGGGAGTGGTGTCTGTTGATAGGGTTGGCCTGGGATGTCTAGGACAGTCTAGACAGGCAGGGTCATGATTCTTAGGCGCCCAGACAAATGGGTTCCCATTGATCAGGCTCAGCACTTCAAACGCGGGCAATAGGGGCTGCCTTAACGGCTCAAGGATTTCATTATCCTCAAGTCCCGCCGGCTAGGCCGGGTCTTTAGTGGGTGTTAGATCACCCGTATCGGGCCGCTAATGGCTATCGCCTAAACCAATTGCTTTCTGCCTCGCATTTAGCCTGGCAACAAGGGGGGAGTGAATGCTGCCTCGCCTTATGGGATGTGGCTTCCTGGCATGATGCCTACCTTGAGTGGGCATGTGTTGCCGGGGATGCAAGCACATGGGGTGTTGCCTGGTTGTTATCAGGTACCTTCGCACGCGTGTATGGGGCGGTAGTGTCTTGCCACCCAGCCAGATGGCGGATAGCCATGCACAGGCTGGGGGTCGGTCGGGAATGCGGGGTACCCATGCTAGTTCACCGGTGGTTCATATTGCTTCTGCACCTAGTGTGAGCGAGGGGAATTCCCCCCCATTCGGATTCCGTAGTCAGGCCCATGCTACTCCACTCTCGGGAGTTGCAGGATTCTCAGGGGGGAAGATGGCAGACAGAGTCGGGCTTGGGTCAGAGTCGGATCGTCTGAGTGGGGTCTGTTGCTGTGAGGAGCCGGGTAGCTCAGAGGGGCTTCCCGTTATGTATTCAAAGGAGCAACCACAAGGTGATTCTTTTGATTCTTTCCCATCGGATTCCCAGTTCATCCTGCGGTCTATGGCCAAGTAGGCCTAACTGTGGATGCGGGTCAGTCCGCGGGTCAGTCCGTCTTTGCGGACTGGATGGATTGAATCAAGAAGTTTCATCAGCGGGTCAGCTTTGTCTTCCCTGCAGACTTGTTGAGCATGGGGAGGCCTTTGATTTCCGGAGGGACCGCGGGTCCCTCGCCGGGGAACATACGGTGGAGCTCCTTGAGGGTAGCTGAGGGGATTGTTCTAGTCTGCTTGGTACCTTTTATGGACATGAACTGGCAACCCGACTTGGCTTACAGCTGGCAAGTACATCGGCCACCGGGTTACGCTACTCTCCATTCTGGGAAGATGAGCAAGGGCTTCTGGGTTCGCGTTCGCAAAATTCTTTCGCCTAGGCTCATTCGTGCTCATCTCAAATTTTGGGATGGGCTCTTGAGGGACGAGCGGGGGGCTTGGCGGGTTGATTCGTCCAGCGCTGTGTTGCGACCGAACTTTAGGCGGTGCGTACCAGTATGTCGTCCGCATAGTCAAGTAGTTAATGTCATGCATTGAGTCGTGCCTTTTGCGGCCTGCAAGTGTTCTGCATTTTGCACGTACAGCTTCAACTAGGACCTTATGTTGTACGGGTTGTGAGGACTCCCGCGCCAAGACTTCATCTATTTGGTGGTGTTTGTTTTTGCTGGCTGTCGGCAGGTAGCTGATGTCAGGAAAGCAAGCGAGCCATCTCCGAGAAACAGCTAGCGCTGTCTTCGAAGGGGATGAGCAAGAAGAGCGCAGGAGGGAACAAGGGGTCATGTCGACCACTTCTAAAAACCTCCCGCCTTCTTCGGCGCAGGCTTCTTCCACCAAGACCGCTTTCACTCCTTCACCATGTTTGAGGTGGAAGGGCGTTCGTGAAGAGGCGGGACTTCTGGTCGTCGGGTTCGAGGGCAAGCGCCTAGACTCGGCGGATGGACGGAAGTCAATCTGAGGGTGTGGCGGCGCGGGTCCTACGACATGTGCGTCGTGGATTATCAATGGTGTTAGGCCGCTTGTGAATTTCGCCCAGGTTTTGAACAAGTCTAATCCCGGGCGAGTGGGTTCAGAGCGTTGTTGCGTCGGGGTACCAACTTGAATTCACAGCTCTTCCCCCCCTCTCTCCCTCATCTCTTAGGACACAGATGTATCGCTGTGCCAGTGGAGACGGGTCCTTCTTGCCGAGGCGAAGGAGCTGCTGAGGAAATAGGCAATAATTCCAGTCTATCCCCCTTTTTAAGGGATGGGGCTCTGGTCGAGTTTCTCGCACCGGAGAAGACCAGAGATTGGAGTCCAAATACTGCATCACATATCGCTGAACAAGTTTCATTCGGCTGATGGGATGGGAGATTTGTAGGAGTCACTAGCCTCTGTCCTCGGGTGTCCTATCAAGGACGCCTCAGAGCTTCTCTAGACTGGGAGGACGCTATTTGGCGTTCCTTAAGCTTTTCGGATCGTAATGTTTTCCGTGTTAGGGTGTTGGGGCGGGGCTACGAGTTATCAATGCCTGCCCTTCGGCCTGTAAACGGCTCCTCGGGTTTTACCCGGTCGTTCTAGCGGGGGGAGCGTTATCTCCGGCGTCGGGGAGTGCACAATCAGTTGGTATCTCGTATGGGGGTGGCTGATGCATTTGGCTACTCGAGATTCTACTATCAGGGATATTGCGTTGGTGTCGACACGGTATCCCGTCTGGGTTTCATCTCATCACCAAGAAGCCAACTTTGTTTTCTCAAGCTCATCTGTTCCCCCTTTTTTGGGGGCCGAGTTGGATCTGGTTCACGGGCTGGCTTATCCATCTCCAGAGCGGGTGTTGAACACCCTGCAGTGTGTCACGCTTCTGGCGAGGATGGCGATTCACTGAACTTTAAGCATGGATGACTGGACAAGAACGAACGCTCATCCTTTACCGCCAAACCCGATTTTTCTTACCGAGATGAACATGAGAATGTCTTCTGACAGGGAGGATCGTGTTCTTTGTCCTGTACGCACGTTTCTTTCATATCTGCAAAGAACGCAACCAATTCGGGAGGGCCACGGTCAGGCTTTTTTCTTGCTTTTCGCCGGCGAATAACGCCGCGCCAGCGAAAGCCACATTGACACGATGAATTGTCTCTGCGATTGACATGCGAACGCCGCTGCAGAGGGAGGACGGTACGTGATGTCATTCTACACGGCCGCTTGCGAGCTCATCAGTATCGCACGTAGGTATGTCTTCGCAATAAGGAAACATGGCGGGCCGTCTGTTGGCAGCTGCCGACGTTTTTTCCTCAATCTTTTACGGGATATTCCATTTCAGGAACAAAGAGCTAGGCCCATTTTGCTGGATCGGTTATTGTAATACACAGGCGAATCCAGCAAACACTAGGCAAGTCTAATCGGTAGTAAACGTAACGGTTAGTCTCTGTACACTATTTATGCAGTTTTTGTGTTAAATTTGTAAAATTCGTCTTAGAGAAAGATGATAGCTTGTTTGATTTACAAAATAATTAAAAGGCCCATTTTTTACAAAGCTGTGACATTTTTAACGGAGATGCAAAACTTCAAAATTTTCCATAGTTGTTTGTACAGAGTGAGCCGCTGCCACATGAGCCCTGCCGCCTCCCCCTCTCTTGGACCCCGAAGCTAGATTTGTCATAAACGTTGTTGGTAATCAAGTTAGCCTAACCAAAATTTCACAACCAGATTAACCCGTCTTTCAAAACTTTGAAATGAGACCAAACTCACTTCAATATCTTCTTGCAAAGATATGACAAGAAAACCAAAAGGCCCATAGTGAAAAGTGTGTGCGCTTCCACCCTTTTTGGGTGTCGAATTCAAACGCATGCCCCAATCATGACCAGACTGCACTCGTACGACCTCACTGGGAAATGTCAATACTAAAGATCATGTCGAGAATTGAAGAATGAACTGTCCAAGTAGTACAGTAGACATGTTCAACAGAAACGTCCAAATGAATGAATCTTCCCAGGAATTCATATTTAGGGCGTGTTTAGGGTTTGTGAATGAAGGCAAATTAAAACAATTAAACAGTCCATATCCAAGTCTCAATGGACTTGAGCAATATAAAAATAATGTGTCACACCAACAGTTATGTACATAGTCAGCACGAGGCATGGACACTTTAATCCCCTAACAACTTAAAGGGGATGGCCCGATTAAGTTTGTAAATTTTTCATTAATAGAAATGGCCTCACCCCAAAAACCCATCTGGAAAAGTTTCGCGCCGGATATTTCAACCCGTTTTGAAGTGAGGCTAAAAATGTGGAATTTTGTAATCCCCATAGAGTACTGTGGTAAAACTAAAATTGGTCGACCAAAATGGGGCATATTTTGCTCACCATCCGGAACCGAACACCCTTTAGCCTAAGATTCACAGGTAAATGGAGAAAAATAGTAGCTTTGTTCTGATAACAAAATTTTGATTCACCTCTGGTAAAATCCGGGAGTCCCTGGGGACGAGACTATGCGCGATCGGGGCCATGGATCCTACTTAGCTAGTATATCACTAAGTTGTGGATAAAAATACAATATTTTTGTTTAGGAACATTCACTGCCTAATGTAAACGACAAGAACATTATTTCGGGGTGAGTAGTTTGAGTTTGAGGAAGGAAAGGGGGCGCCGGGGGGACCAAAGAAAAAACATATGGGAAGAAGAGCAAAGTGGAGGAGAAAGAGTAGGCGGGTGGGGTTGAGGATGGAGGAGGCGCTGAACTCGGGCCAAATGGATGGAATATGGGTACAAGGCGTTTGATTGCTGTGTGGTGAGGTAAATTTATGACCACCCTCGTTCACAGGAAAACAAAAAAACTTTGTTCCTTCTTAAACTCCTCTGTTCCTGGTGCGAAGTTGGATCTGGTTCACGGGCTGGCTTATCCATCTCCAGAGCGGGTGTTGAACATCCTGCAGTGTGTCACGCTTCTGGCGCGGACTGGCGTTTCCCTTACTTAAGCCGGCTAATAACTGGACCAAGACGAAAAAAACAGATCATCTTTCCGCAACCCGATTTTTCTTCCCGAGATGAAATGAGCATCGTCTATGTCAGGGAGGATCTGTTCTTTGTCCGGTACGCACGTATTGCGCTTCTATCTGCAAAGAACGCACCAATTCGGGAGCCACGGGTCCAGCTTTTCTGCTTATTCGCGGAGGCAGAACGCCGCCAGCGAAAAAGCCCACTCTGACACGATGAATTGTCTCAGTGCGAAATTTGAATTGCGAAACGTCCGCGCAGGGGCGGTCACGCTGGTGACTGCTCATTCTACACGGCCGCTTGCGAGCTCATCAGTTCGCACGGGTGTTTCGACAATAAGGAAGGAAATCATGTCGGCCGTCTATTGGCAGGCTGCGACGTTTTTTTCCTATCTTTTTACGGGATATTCATAGTCAGGGACAAAGAGCTAGCGCCCATTTTGCTGGATCGGTTCTTCAGTATATACACAGGCGAAAATCCAGAAAACACTAGGCAATCTAATCGGTCGTAAACGTAACGTTAGTCTATGTACACTATTTATGCAGTGTACATTCGTCTTAGAGAAAAATAAAGATGATAGCTGTTTGATACAAAATAATTAAAAATGGCAACCCATTTTTATACAATAGGCTGTGAAAATGATTTGTAAACGGGAGATGCATAAACTTCAAAAATATATTCCATAGTGTTTGTACAGAGTGAGACGTCTATGCCACATGAGCGCTGCCGCCTCCACCCTACTCTTTGGACCGAGTAGATTGTCATAAACTCTGTTGGTAATAAGAAGTCAGCCCTAAAACCAAAATTTCCCACAGATTAACCAGGTCTTTCAAACTGGTGAAAAGAGACCAAAATCACTTCCAATAGATTTGTATTGCAAGATATTGACAAGAAAACCAAGTCCATAGTTGGAAAAAGTTGGCGCTCCACTCCTTTGGGTGTCTTATTTGCTCGAGCTCAAAAACGCAGGCCATTATACAGTGACCAGACCGGCACTCGTAGACATCAGCTGGTAAATTCATACTAAAGATCATGATCAGAGATTGAAGAGGAACTTTGTACCAAGTACAGCTAGAAATGTTTCAACAGAGACGTCCAAATGAATGAATCTCCCAGAATTATTATTTAGGGGCGGTAGGGGTTTGTGACATGGACAGGCCAATTAAACAATTATTTAAACCGTCATATCCAGTCTCCATTGGGACTTGAGGAAATATAAAAAAATCATTGTCCACCCAACATTATGTACAGAAGTTCATCCACAGATGCATGGAATCTTAATCCACTAAACAATTAAAGGAGGATGGACCCGATTTAAAGTTTGTAAATTTTTCATATTATATAGAATGGCAACCACACATTCACCCCAAAACCCATCTGTAAAGTTTCGCGACCGATTATTCAACCACGTTTTTGAAGTAGTGAGAGCTAAAATGTGATTTTGTAAATACCCATAGATATGTGTAAAACTAAAATTGGGTCATTCGACCCAAATGGGATGCAATCTTTTGCTACATAACATCCAAAAAATAATAAACCGAGCATCCTTTAGCCCTAAGATTTCAACAGGGTAAATGAGAAAAATAGTAGCTTTCGTCTGATAACAAAAAAAAACACAAAAAAAACCAAAAAAACAAAAATTGTGATCCCTCTGGGCAAATCCGGCAGTATCCCTGGGGACGAGGACTAATTAGACGATCGGGAGCCATGCGACCTACTTAGGCAACAGTATTAACTATAAAGTGTGGAATAATGTAAAAATACACCCAAAGTTTATGTTAAAGCACATTCAATGCCTAATGTAAATTTACAAGCACATTATTTCGGGGTGAGTAGTTTGAGGAGGAGGGGAGGAGGGGGAAGTTGGACCAAAGAAACAACAATGGAAGAAGCAGAGAACGCAAGTGGAGGGAGAAAGAGTAGAGAGGGTTGGGTTGAGGATGGAGGCGGTGCTGAATCGGGCAAAGTGGATGGCATGGGTTACAAGCATGTGATTGCTGTGGTGTGAGGTACGGTAATATGACCAACCCTCGTTCACAAGGAATCCAAAAACTTTGGATTTACTACAATCAGACGGGGATGTGGCAAAGTTCTTTGGTGTCTAGTGCCAAACCACACATTAGACCAGTCGCCTGGGTAGCTGCAATTTTGAACGAGTTTTCACATTTCAGCATTTGCAGGGTAGGTTAATTAGGTTAGTTCAATGCTGGGGAAGGTCATTTGGTGTTATATACAGGGCTAGGAGATAGGATAGGTTAGTTGGACCATTACACATCTTTCCACACCAAATAGAAATCTGATACAAAAACTTTCAGAAATAAAAACAAAAGTCAGGGCTATGAGAGAGTTTATAGCAGGGGACTGTAGTTGTAAGAGTGGACGCGTTTCCCGGATAAAAATTGTGAATTTTGCATACAAGTACTTAGTCTTTGATAATCCATAAAATTGAGGGAAGCAACTTGTTCCACCCCCATTAATGTCCCCAGCTTTGGGTGTCAAGGTTATACAGGGGTCCAAATAAATTTAAAATGTTCTGCATGTGTTAAAAAGCACCCATGGTGTGTGTCTGGTCCAAGGATTCCAAAAAGGTATAGTTTACAACAGGGGTTCTCAACAGAGCGGCCCGCGGCCAGATCCGAGACTCCGCGAAAAAAAGCTTGATGGTTGAGCCCTTGAAAACAGTTTTGTAATATACAGCAAACATAGCGAAAGAGGGTGCATCTGGCCGCGAGCATGAATATTTTGACGGGTATACAGCCCGCCATGGCCCCCGAGCCAAAATAATGGAAACCCCTTTATGGTTTACACTACTACGGTAATTATAGTTCCCGGAAGTTTAGTTAATGTATGGGGTAAAAAAACGTAAAAATGGCGAAAAGTCATTTTGTGTAGTAACATGGGTCAAAAAGTGAAAGTTGCTTTGGATTCAGTTAATATGTGGTGCAAAGTGTTTCCCTAGCGTAAAGCGATTGAATTGAAATACGGAATAGTTTGCCTTATCTGTTATATGCTTAGGTTTGTCATGTTATCCAAATCCAAAAAATAGGTCACAGGTCAATAGAATCCAATACAGCTGTTGACTTTATTCGCCATTTGGTTTAATAAACCAAGACACGTAAGTAGTCAAAACTATTTTCCTATATTTCATTAGCTAAAAACCAACATTTGAACCACATTTTACACAAATTGAGCAACTTTTAATTTTTGACCATGACAAACCAAAATTGCCTTTTTACCATTTTTGTCCGCTGAACTGTGTTCGGCAGACACTTAAGTAATCACTTTTCTGTCTGTCTGTCCGTCCGGTTCGGTTTTCTGTCTGTCTGGTCTGTTGGCATGCTGTCTGTCTGACGCCGTCCGTGTTTACTGCTTGTGTACGATTTATCTTGAGTTCCTAAGGGATACGATGGTGTAAACTTGGTTGAAGGAGAGGGGGGGTCCATGAGTATTCATCGACTTGATTAAGATTTTGGTGCCCGTAAAAATATGCTAATTAAGATATAATTTGCTTAATTTACGAAAAAATTTTCCGCAAGGCATTTGTGATACAAGTTTTCAGGGATTCCGTAAGGCGATTATATGATGTAACTTGGTGGAAGGGAACGGAGCGGGCTGGAGAGTGCTCGAACTGATTAGATTTCGGGAGTATTTCGGGCAAAAACTAAAAGTAGGCAAATGAAGCTAAATTAAAATGCAAAAAATCAGCGTAATATGCCAAATTTTTAACCAATGGATACATAGGATACCACAAAATTCCTATCACTGCATGAAAGCCTTACCATGGTGCGCCAATTCTATTTTAGCAAATTTTGAAAGTGCCTGTGACTAGATGAGGTGAGGTATGAAATGAGCCTAATTAAAAATAAGTGCGTAATTTACTGTATCTTGAAAACGTACATGGATAGGCAAAAATTCCTTAGCTACATGAAAAGAATACTATGTCAGCATTTTTGTAATTGAATCATAATGGGTAAATACGTGGCAATTTTGGGCGTCGCTAAAATATGCTAGTTGTCTAATTTGCATAATTTAAGAAAAAAGGCATGTGTGTAACAAAAGGTTTCGGAGTTCTCCGAAGATGCGATATAACTGATGTAAACTATTGGTGATGGAAAAGGAAGCGGGGTCTGAAAGAAGTTCTGGAACCGATTAGATTTTGGCGGGCCTATATTCGGGGCAAATTAATAAGATGTAAATAAGAGAAGATATAATGCAAAAAAATCAGCATAAATTGCTATAAATTTTGAAAACAGGTGGTACATCGATACACAAACTCCTTCACTGCACAAGAGCCTATATGGTGCGCATCTTTTGTGCCATTTGAAAGTATGTGAATATGCGGCTTAGGTATGTTAACGAGCTACATTAAATATTGCATAATTGCGTATCGCTGAAACTTAGACCCCCATGGAAAGAATGTCTGGGCACATTATCTTGTAGTGAACAAATTAGGTCAAAGTGCAATTTGTGGGCCATAATTTAAAGGGCTTTTGTTGGTACAAATGAACCTAATTCACATGGTAATTGCTGTATAGCTGGCACAGTTTACATGGATAATGCATATAGTTCTGTTTACCCTGGAGCAGGCGGGGGTTGGGGCGGGGGGGGGCGTGCTTTGGGGGGGAGGAGGGGGGGGCAGAGCGGCGGGGGGGGACGGCGCGCAGGCGGTGGGGGGCGGAGGGGGGGCGCGGGGGGGACGGGGAGACATATGACGGGGCGGGAGGCGGGGAAGGGGGGAACAGGCTCGGACCTGGGGGAGGGGGCGGGGCGGAAGAGGGGAAGGCGGGGGGACGGGGGAGGAGGGGAGCGGCGCTGGTCGGGGGGGAGAGGGAGAGGGGGGGGGTGGAGGGCGGAGCGGGGGAGGGGGGGGGAGGGGGAGGGGGTTGGGGTGGGGCAAGAGGGTGCGGGAGGGGCCGTCTGGCACGGCGGACGAGGGTGAGGGGAGTACTGGGGGGGCGGGGGAGGGGGGAAGGGCAAACGCAGCGCAGGTGGGGAGGGGTGGAGCGGGGCGGGAGGGAGGGAAGGGCGGGGGGAAGCGGTGGGCGGGAGCAGGGGGTGTGACTGGGCCTTGTCTCTCCCCCTATACCCACTGGGGGGGGGGGGAGGTGGGGGGGACGGGGGGGCGGGGGATGGACGTGGCATACATCCCCCCGTACCGTCAAACTGGATCCGACCTCCCAGCAGGCGGGGGGGAGGGCGGGGGGGGGCGGAGAGGGTGGGCGGGAGGGGGGACCTGGGGCCGTGGGGAGGGGGGATCGGGAGGTGGGGGTAGTGGGATGGGAGGGGGGAGTGGGGGAGGGCGGGGGAGGGGAAGGGAGCTAGGGCTTCGCGGGGGAGCGGGGGGGAGCGAGAGGTGGGGCCCTCCCTCTCCTTTAACTAGGATAGCGGGCCGGAGCGCCCAACCAGCTAGCGCTAGGCTCCGACCCGAGGCCTCACTTAATGGGGTCTAATCGGCGCTAGTCGGATCCTTTCAGGGGGGCCGTAAGGTGTAGACACCACGCATCCACCCCCTAAAAATCAGCTCTCACGCACTATCCGGTACGGACAGGGACCCTCCCCCGACCATGGAGCATGCGGAAGGGGGCAAAAGGGCTGGACGTGATAATGCTCTATAATCGCCTCGGGTGGTGATCTAACGTGGCGGGGGGAGTGGGTGGGTGGGGCATAGGTTCGGAAGGGTGCGGTTTTAGAGGTTGTGCCGGGGTGTTGGGTGAAGGGGGAGTGGGGTTGTTGCGGGGTGTATGGGACGGGGGTGGGGTGTTGCGGGTGATGGGAGGGGGTGGGGGTGTTGTGGATGGGTGTAGTGGAGGAGGGGTGTTTGGGGATGGGGGTGGGGTGGAATGTTGATAGGGGTGGGCGGTTGTAGGGTTTTGAGTATGGAGGGGGATATCATGCAACTACTCACCACTAGTATCTGCTTGCACAACTCTTGGGGAACATTCTACTTGTACAGTTTGTCAAAATTTTGGATGTGCGCTCTTTGTCTTACAGCTATACGCGGAAAAGCATAAGGCGAGACTTGTGGTACAGAGAAAATAAAGGGAACCGCCTGGTTAAAAGATTTTAACCCATAATTCTAAATTATAAGTCACAGGTAGTATAAAACTATTACTTTTGGAATCCTGTAACCAGACAAATATCAACACAATCGGAACATTAAAAAAAAAAAGGAAAATTTTAAAAAATTTGACCCTGTGTAAACCTTGCAAATCCACGACTGGAGGGGCCATAAAAAAGGGGATATATTGTGGCAAAGTGCTTCCATCAATTTTTGGATTAATTCAAATGTATTAAAGTAACTTGTGTAACAAAATTCCAAATTAATCCGATTGCACACTCACCTTTAAGATCTGATTCATTACAGTCCCCCACTAGTATGATTAAATAGATGTCCAAGCATTTCATCACTACTCATTGTTATTGCCATCAAGCAAACAGGCAAAGCAAGAAGGGAGACTTGCTCAGATGATTTGACACAAAAACATGGAACTGACATGGAGCTATACTATAGGAGTTAATTTGGAGCTGCATACCCCTGAAAATGTTTAGCATATGGTGTTGTGCAATTTGGGGCCAGTCATTATCACCCACTCACTAGAATATTTTAAATTTTGAAATTCCTGTGGTGATCTGTGGTTTCCCCTTGTAAAAACGGGACACCAAAACGGTTATTTGTCCCGCTACACCGTGTGCCTGAAAAAACAATGTTTTCTATGGCAGGGGACACGACCATTCTGTACTATTAATATATTGTGCCCCCTCAAATAACCAAAAATGTACATATAAAACTATATTACATTTCACAAGTAATGAAAATTATCTTTTTAAAAAAATATCAGGCAGTCCCATTTTACACGGGGAAACGGACAGGCAGTTTATGCAATATTTTTAGTTTTTAAAGTACTTGGACTCTAGTTTTTATGAAAGTACTGGGACTAATTTGTGTTATTTAATGAGGAATGGTTATTTATCATATATTGTAAAAGACAATTATGAATCCTCCTTAAATTTGTTGTTCCTTTTTCTTCAAAAGTCCCAAAATGGTACCCTAATTTACGGAAAAACCCCATTAATGGCCAGTAATGGAGTCTTTGTATTCTGGTAGTGCTACTCCTATCAAATTGGAAACGTAATAACAGTAAAATGATGCCAACAAAATACATGTTGTGTGAAAATTCATGTCTGTCCTTGTGGTCTGAGGGTTGGTACTGAGCAAAGCTTGAAGACACACATTGTGGGTTGTTTGGACATTATGTGCCCGATAGAAATTGGTCTCATCAAGTATGACTTAATTTTTTTATGATGGATTCTACGTCGGTAAATGATTTATTGACATGTTCAATCGTTTGGTGATCAGAAAGGCAAAAGCAAACGGCTATTGCCGGATAGTTGGAGGAAATACTGTTGTGAAATCATTTACCGGACAAACTGGAACTTAGTATATTTATCATTTAACTCTAAATAAATATTGAATACATTAATTTGAAAAAAAGGCCAATGGTGGATTCGAAACCTTGTAAGATACCACCTGACAATTATAGAATCGATGCTTTCTCCACTACATAGCGAGGGGGACGAAATATGGGAGGCTGTGAGGTGGTGGGTAGGTGATTGATTTAATTCCTACTTAAGCTTTAAGGAATAAACCGATAATACTAATATTAAATAGCGGCAACCGCCATAAGTGTCCGGTAAATAATAGATTTCACAACAGATCGCCGTTTTAGTAGGAGACTGGAATAGTCACTTCCGATACAGAAAAAAAAAGGCATTAGTTTTCACAATTATATTGACAACCTGACCCCAAATCGATACAAGATTTCGGTAGTAGACTGCAATGTAAGATCGCAGACTGCTGAATCATATCACTAGTTTTGAATCAGTTTAGTGTGAATCGGCAAAATGAAAATACAGCTCCAAACAGTATTTGTAGGAGTGTGTCACAAATTAAAAGTGAGTCAACAGTCAGGTATGTCAGGACCATTTTTGGAGTGATTTTTTTTTTTTTTTTTTTAAAATTAAAATCTGTTTAATTAAGGATTGTTAAAACATTACAGATACTGCAGCATGAATTTGAGGGTCTTAAAACAGGTAACAAACATAAAGTGAAATGTACAACAAAAAGCAAAACCAACTCAGCATCAGCCGGACTAGTAGAGCCTGATCAAGAACTGTCTGCTAAAGAACCAGACAAATACTTGTTATTTTTCCCATATGTAATGGATAAATTAAACATATTCTCTATTTAAAACATTGTGTTCCAGGAGGCTTTAGTATTTTTTGGGACTACCCCATATCTACGAGAAAAGATTATATAAAAAAAAAAAAAAAAAAAACAAATGTGTACACTGTCTGGTGGTCTATTGTCCACACTGACTGGATCCAGGTTCCTATTAGTCTAGGTATAAACCCACAAAACACACCTGATTGTGGTCAGGGCAGTGATTGTGGGTTCTCAGGCGACCTAGTCTTATTGAAACTAGCTAGTGGAAGCTTGGAACATAGGCCAGGTGAATTTGGAGACATCAAATTAGGTGTTTAATAGCATTACCATTTTTTTTGTTTAGGGAGGGGGATATTGACTCCACTCCTTTATATAGATGACTATATTCGACGTGGACCAATGAATGGAAGTGGTAGATGCCTTGAACAAGGTAGACTAGTGTAGGAGAGGTTGCTTACATAACTAGGACTAGAAATAACAAAGTTATAGTAAAAAATGTGTCCTTAAACACACTTCCTTTTAAGCACAAATGAGCTCCAAAACTTGGACAACTGTTGTTTGAAATTAGGAATGGCACCCATTTACGTTAGAAAAGTCAATGTGCCTAGAATGGGTGGAAATGAATTTACCGTAAATAAAATAATTCAATAAAATGCCATTACCTATGACTTGAAATTAGCCGGCTATAAACACAAACTTAATGATCTTATTTGTTACGACTACGATTATGTATCTTACATATTGGCTGCTGGACATTAATTTGTTTCATATCTGCGGTGATTCCAAGAAAGAAAATGTCACAGATGTCAAAAACAGTAGTCAGGGGCGAACAATTATAACGAACGATTTTGCAATTCTCCTTAACATGTCATTTGATGATATAGGAACCATGCAATTCTTTAAAATAACATGATTTTCAAACCTCATTAAAAGAATGTGTTTTAAACATAAAATAATATTTGAATCATCTTAGTCATTAATAACTCCAAAGCCGATATTTAGTGCCTTACCCGTCAGGACTTTAATAATTTGTGTTTGGGATGAAAATTGAGATTTAAATCGGGCATGTGAATTTTTTCGTCAGTTCAGTAGTGGTGTGGCTTTTTGTTTGTGCAGGCCTATCATTCGCTAACCGCGACGGCAGGCGACACAAGCGGTCTGAGGACCGATGTATTTTTTTTGAAAATTATTGAAAGTAGAAGCGAACCTCCCAAGTGGGGGATCCCAGCTTGGTTGAAACATGAATTGATTTTGTAAAAATGTTTCCTCCAGGTGTGCTGAGCTTTCATGTGCATTGAGTTTCACCCAACCAGCAACACCAACTGAATCCAACCAAGAAACGCCGGTAAGTCTGATGTCCTAATTTTCTTCATAATTTCAATGCTGTTGATTTAGTTTGGATCTTGGATTGGGTCTTGATTTAAAATGCTTCATGTTGTTAAAATTACCTTAATTCTCTATTCACAATGAAGGCTTAAAATTTAGGTGATTTTTCCAAATCAAGACATATAGGTTTCACAGTGTTATGTCCATCAGAAGACCAGAAGATCTACTGAAATACAGAAGGTCCATTGTGGATAAATTGTGTTGTCACAAGCTTTGGAAAGAACCCATTTTAAGTTTGGGAAGAGACTTGAACAAAATTGGCATGGAAGAGCCTTGACTTGTATTAACTTCCACTTGTGCTAAAAGGTTGATTAAAAAGAAATGTAGTGTGATGTTTGTACCCCCCCCACACCCATAGTCCTACCAAACCATGTGTACTATGTTGATGATCTGTCCATTTTTCATTTGCAGGATTTCCTTCAAGAATATGACAGATACCTATTAGCCAAGTCCTACTTTGACCTGAGGGAGTACGATAGAGCAGCTTTCTCTGCTGAGAAATGTACAAGCTTGAAAACCTACTTCTTGCATATATATGCACGCTACTTAGTAAGTGCAAACCAGTCAAGTATTTTTTTTGTAAGAATTATCTACATGATTACAGCAATATTGATGTATAAATATAGATATCTGCAAAATTTGCGTGGGGTCACCTTAGTTACAGACTGCATTAGTTTTGTGGGCCGCCAGCCATAGCTGGCAGGAATAAACTTAGCAATCCGTTGTGCTTGTGGATGTGTGTGTGTGTCACTAAAATGTTATTTTAAAAAAAAAATGACCTCAATTGAAAAGTTGAAGTTCAATTGGAACCAAACTTCTGTCATAGGTGCACCATGGGATCCCTCATATGTTGATATGGTCAAAGGTCATGTGCCAAGGTCAAAAGTCATGTGAGGTCAAGTTGAAAAATACTCTAAAAATGTAAAATTGACCTCAATTGAAAAGTTGAAGTTCAATTGGAACCAAAACTTGTGTTATAGGTGCACCATGGGATCCCTCATATGTTGATGAGGTCAAAGGTCATGTGCCAAGGTCACAAGGTCATCTGGGCAGCCCACAGCTTATATTCTTTAAATATAGTGAGCACGAAAGTTGAGAACCACAAAATTCTAGTTTTATTTATTTATTTGATTACTTGGGACAATGGCCTGGATAGCCCAAGAAAGCCTCTACAGGAAACTTATTTACACTGCGAGTCATTCCCTGGACAGAATTGGAAGGCAGGGTAATTCCCAAACTTGAGCGATATTACAATACAGTATGTACAGGATATGGGGGCGGTGATAAAGAATCACAAAAGGCTCCTATAATAAGATTCACTACCACTTTAATTCAAAGGGTTTTATCCATTTATTGCTGCATAGGCTGGTGAGAAGAAAGAAATATGATGAGATTACAGACCTGATGGGACCTATACAGTACAAAACCTAATACATGAATCGATTCTCTGACGGGTTCGGAAGAATTTATGTAGAAGAATGATGAGAAAGCAGAGTTAGATGGCTACTGTTTGTATCTAGTGAGTATGTCCGGACTTGAAAAAATAATAAATTATTAACTTTGGCCATTTACAAGAAAACAAATAGTATGTAAGAGATGTGAGAATGTCTGCAAAAGTTTGTCTGCCAAGTGATAATGATCAAAATTCAATTCCAAAATGGCCCTTGAGCTGAGTGAATTAGATTATTTTTTTCAAGCGAGATCCTATTTTCACCAACTCGCCATATCTCCTTGTATAGGAGAGTACCGTTGTTGATTCATTAATATCAATCCACAGTTGATATGCAAAATAGCACGTCACGCCAGAAGAAGTGTTCACGAGTGCGTTAACGCGGTACGCTTAAGTCGAACACGCTGTTCGTCACGTTAGGAACTCGGAGTACGCGCAAGGATACCTGGGCTGGTCAAACGAATAGTGCAAACTGCAAAGCAACAAACAAAAACTATCGATTGCTTTAGATTTTTCTAAAATATTACTAGGAAAGATTCTTGTCGAACTGGGAACATTTTATGTTTTTTGTGAGAATACTTATGTTCCTTTTTTATACGATATTAATAAGTTTTCATAAGGTTTTCGTTGTGAAGGGTTAAACATGGTACCAGTGGTTCATCACAAACAACACTCTGCATTCAATGCGTCCGTGTTATTTTTATGCAGATGCATGGATGCATTGTTGTTGATTTGTGATGAACCACTCTGTAACATGTTTGAATCCCGTAAATAATATTATTAAAACACCATGAGACCTTTTTAAAACATTCAGCTCTTTACCATGAAGAGTGGTTTTGCAAATTAGTGATTTTTAAAAGAAACTTGTTACAGGTAGTATTCTGCCAGGTATAGAATATTTTGCGAGGAAATTTTACGATGAATTATGACACTGGAACCAAGAAAGCATTCCAAACATAGTCTACCTGTGAGAGCAGACGTATGAAATAATCAAGTTGTTTAACAACAAAAATAGGCCATCCAAAACACGAGTAGAGTTGCCAAAATATTTCTTTCAAAATAGGATAACTGTTATTAAACTAAGGCCCGTGAAATCGATTGTTTAGGTCCGTCTCCCCCGCCACGCGTTTATAATTTTGTTGCCGCGTTAGCGGCCCAAAAATCTGAAAAATAATTCAGTATTTTGAAAAATTCTGTTCAAGCATCCACCTTTTCAGTAGATATTGGAATTTTTGGTAGGAAACTTGTCTCGGAAGTCTCGGAAAATAGACCCAATATTGTTCGTATTTCGTCTATCCATTGTAGGTTGCTTTTCACTGTAAACACGCATGAAGCCAAAAATGAATAAGGAATAATGAAATAGTTCCTCATTATGGCTCTGAAAAAAAATGTGACGAGAAACTCATAATTGAGTTTCAAGGGCCTAATAAAAGTGTCTTGGCTATTCATAAAGACTGAGAGTTAGTTGTAGTTTTATGTATGTGAAGAGTTGTGTAAACGAAAGGCTAATTTGTTTTCATAAAGTTGTAATTAGAATAAAAATATATCAAATTCATTAATGTATTTTATGTAAAATGTCATGTAAAATGTTTTAATTTTATAAGTAACAACGGTGACACAATGTAGCGCAGTTGAGTTGAGGGGTCGGTGAATTGTAATACCTTACTTTATTGATTAATAAAGAGATAAAAACTTTATATGATTGAATGGGGTCGTCCCACTTTAATGTAAAGACCTCATTAAACTCAGGTATGGTGTTGTATGAAGAACGGAGTTGACCAAAGAAGCAGAGAATGTGTTAGTGGAAGCCATTAACCAAACACATTACACTGGGGAGCTTGGGTGGAGTTATCTACACTATCACAGGAAAAGAAAAGGTATGTAGTTATTCTGTGTAATTAGACACCCTTGCGACAAGGCATTTTTGCAAGGGGATTGTTTGTAGAGCGGAATTTGTATGAAAATAGCTAAACATTACAGAAGTGTTTAAGTCAGTCTATTAGTTCCTTTGAGGCAGATGTGAATGTAAGTTTACAGCAGTCTTAATTCTGTTATTGCTGACAGTGATTGTTAATAAAAAATAGAACCATTTTTGTCTTTGTGGTAATTGTTCCAACACCAGGGTATTTCATATAAAAAATGGATTATTAGAGGGGGTGTTCTTAGAGAGAGGAAAAATGGTATGTGGTTATTACATATGTTCAAGTGTGTGCAATAAAATTGATGATTTCTGGTGCCATTTACCAGCTTAAGTGCGTGTTCCGATTGCTGTCGATCGTATTATCTACTTGATATGAGAGCCTGACACTTGTACACACTGAACCATCAAATACCGTGGAAAAGAAGAAACTTGCGGGTTGCTGCTATACGCGACTGCATAGTGCAACGCTCTCATTCACTATACCTGTGCTAATATTGATGGTAACCATTAAAACAATAGTTTTTTATCTGTTTCTTGAGGAAAGAAATGGATTGAAAGCTGAAAATTTCAGGACGACCAATAGAAAAATATGGTGTTTCATTGAGATAAAAAGAAACTTGAAAATGCTATCTTTTTAAACATGTTAAAAAAAAGAAAAAAATGCACCTTTAAAATGAAATTTGAATTTAGTAGAACTTTAAGAATTCAATCTTCTGGGGATATAAATTTTTAAAATTATCCATTAAGTCCTTCAGGCTTGAAAAATTTGATTATGTGACAAAATCTGATGGCTCAGGCCAAAGTCTCGGAGAAAACATAGAGAGGACGGATATGGATTGGCAACCAAATTTGTGTGTATGACATTGGCTTCAAAAGAAATCACACCATGCGGGGTGCATTGACAAAAGGGAAATGATTTTCGAATACTACACCACCTGCCTACACACTCTCAATAAGCTGCTGTACAATCAGGAAAAGTGTCAATTTCTGGTGTTGATTGATTAGAAATTCAGACCTTTAAAACCCTTTTATAAAGGTCTGGATTCAAAAATCTTACATTAAAAGTTCGGCAATTCAAATCGAAAGTCATGACTGCAAGAGACATAACTTTGAGGGTAGATATTATTAATGCAGAATCTTAACATTCTGCCTCAACAATGCTATCTAAGACGGACAACACGATGGTCAACACTTTTGTTATACCCCGGCTTGAAAAGCATAGGGGGATGTTGCGATAGCGCACATGTCTGTACATTTATCACATCTCCTTCCAAAAATGTTTAAGTCCGATTTAAACCAGACTTGGGGTTAAGGTGTAGTAAGGATTCCTTCATATGTGGATGATGTCAAAGGTCATAGACCAAGGTCAAAGGTCATCTGAGGTCATGTTCCAGACTACCATCTTGCTGGGTTGATGCAGTTTACTTGCAGTATTGTTAAGAATGGCAGTAAAATATGAAGTTTGTCTGCTGCTCTTTTTGTCTTCAGTTAAGCTGCCTGTCCTTACCAGACCATTGGATGAAAGAATTCTTCATAGCACACACCTACTTAGAACTGCAACTAAATGAGGAAGCCCTGAAGAGATACACCAACCTGAGTGAGAATGGTTTCAGTACCAGTACATACATCATATCCCAGATTGCTGTGGCTCATCATAATGTTAGAGGTATATTTACTGTTGTCAACCTTAGAGAGCTCTTATAAGTTTAAGCAAGTTTTAGTATATTTCTGGTAGATTTGCCTTAGTTTTTGTCAGCTAAAGTGAAAACTAGTATTTAAAGGGAAAAAAATTAACAAAGATCAAATTGAACATTATCAATCCATCAATATTGTTCACCACAAAATAGAGCAAAATACAATATAAATAATGAGAGTAATCTAGTACTGTAAAGAAAAGACAGTAGTATTTAAAAAAATTGTTATATAAATAAGTGAAAATTATAACATGCCATATAAGTGAAATTGTATGTAATTACTTATGACTATGTATATAAAAGAATAAAATACTTAAAGATATTGTTGTGCTTTCAGCAAACTTTAAATAATCATTTCAGAATGGGGTCCACCTAAGGGTATATACAAAAAAAATTAGTCTACAATTACAAGAAGCGTAGCGTGATCATGTGGTCCTTTCAGGTTGTTAGAAATAGTCAGCAAAATAAAATGAAAATTGTTACACACTTCCATTTTACGTATATTTAGTTGTGTACTTTAGCAACACAGCTTACATGTAGCTTATATGTATACTGATGTCTGGAATTCTATGTAAATGAGCAATGTAGCTTGCACTCAAATAGTCACCTGTATGTTTGCTATTTGAACCACATCACCATTGGTGCTCTAGTTTGAGAAGTAGCATGAGATAAATAAAAAATGTAGCTGTAGATATAATTGTTTTATGTTATGTTTGTGTATATTAGATGTTGACAGAGCTGTGGAGCTGTTTGGACAACTTCAAAAGGTGGATCCATATCGACTGGAAAATATGGACACTTACTCTAATTTGCTGTATGTCAAGGTATGATATTCATTAACAGTGGTTTTATTGACCTGAATTGAATAGCAAAATCTGGCTGATGTATTAGCATAGTCTTGACTGTCTGTTGGTCAACAATTTTGTTAAATAAATGTCCACTAAATAACAAGTGTCCAGTGTATCCTTACAAAGGTGTTCACAAGTAAAGGATAAGGCATAGAAAGAATCTCAGAGTTGGTTAGTAGACTTACCAATGATTATCATAGGTTCTTAGGTCCGTATGCACAAAAAGTTAGACCAGGTTTAAAGTTTACCTGGTTTAAGTCAAATATTTGCCTCAAATGATTAGTTTATTGCACACTTTCTTTGTAAAGTAACTAGCAATTTGAAAGATTTAATGCAAATTTCAAATAGAATACAAATAAATACGGGTCTAAGTGTGACCGGTCTAACTCTTTTGTGCATACGGATCTTAATGTCACCTTTTAATGTACACGGACAGCTGTGTTTTATTTGATTTGTGTTTCGTATGGTTAATTCCTTTTTTTCCTGTTGATATTACAGGAGATGAAAGCTGAGCTAAGCCACTTAGCACACCACGCATGCGACGTGGACAAATACAGGGTAGAGACATGCTGTGTCATAGGTGAGCTTATGGTGGTTTCATTGCATATAAAAAATGCTTAATAGGTCTGCGAGTCAAGGTTCATTATACTTTGAACAACTCACCGTATCTCCTTGTACAGGAGTGAACCATTGTTGATTCATTATCAACTCACAATTGAAATGCAAATTAGCACGTCACACCCAGCGCAGTGCATGGAAGTATGTTTACGTGGTATGCTTCAGTCAATACACTGTTCGTCACTTTTGGAACTCTGAGTATGCGCACACCAGGTGCAAACTGCACAGCAACATACATGCCAAAACTATCGTTTTGTTTTAGATTACACTAAAATATATTACGAGTAAAGATTTCTCTTTTATACACAGAGTAAACTTGATTAATTTCTTAAAGTGATCTGAATTTTTAAAAAGGTGCCCAAGATCAATGTACAAAGTGATAAATTGTGTATGTAACTAGCTAGGTTTTACACTGCTTTCAATTTGACATTTCAGGTAATTACTATTCCCTCCGTGCTCAACACGAGAAGGCAGTGTTGTACTTTCAGAGAGCTCTGAAGTTGAATCCCCACTATCTGTCAGCCTGGACACTCATGGGTCATGAGTACATGGAAATGAAGAATACACCAGCAGCTATTGAGGCATATAGGCAAGCAATCGGTGAGCAAGTAGGGATAAATCAGTGATTTCAATGCCTTGGTACCCGTCAGCTGGAACTACAAAATGTTTGTGTCAGCATTATGAGAGCATGTGTGGTCTAGTGAAAAAGTGCAGGACTCGTGATCATTAGACCTTTAAAATTGTGAGTTCGAGCCCCACTGTGGTCAATGTGTTTGTGTCCCTGGGCAAGATACTTAATCGCAATTGCCTCATCGACCCAAGCAAAACCTGGGGAGCTGCTATGGGGAATATTATAATCTAAGTGCTGATAGCTTCTGCGCTTGTAAGGCATGTCTTTGAGCAGCCACTTAAATGAAGCGAAATTATTTTAATTCTTGAAGGTGGCGTAATAATAATTGGCAACAGTGCTTTGAGCCTGTTTACGGGGATTAAGCGTTATATAAAAACTGGTTATTATTATTATCATTCCCTATACATAGCCTTCAAAAGTGGATATTTAGTTCATTTTATTTTCACAAAATTTTCTCATTTTAATCTATTAAAATATTTATAATATTAGGCCAATTATAAAAGAAAGTATGTCTTAGTTTCCAACAAGCTAAAACCCTTAGTGCTATGGGATTTTTTTAGTCAAAAAATATGTACTACACAGAAATTCTTTTTATTGTATTTTACACAACGTTTTTGTTTCTTGACCAGTTTTTTTTAAAGTTTAAAATCTCTTGATAACCTTAAAACAAAAAAGAAATGCATTAAAATGTGATTTTTTTACACCGAAATAACTTTTTCATTGAACTTATCAGGAAAAAATCAAATAATCTGTTTGAAACACCACACAGATTTTTCCCAGAAAAGAAGATGCATAGTGCTTAGGTTTCAAGCAAAAGTCACTGAAGACACTTTTTTGGCATTAGGAGGCAAAATAAGGGATTATAGATTTATGTTATGACAGTAACCTGAATTCCAATGATAAAATTGGTAAGGTTCATTCATGTGTACATGTGTTGATATTTCAGAGGTGAACAAGCGTGACTTCCGTGCATGGTATGGTCTAGGACAGACGTACGAGCTACTTCGCATGCCATTCTATTGTCTATACTACTACAGGCAAGCTCAACAACTCAGGTATACATTTTGTTGTTTTCACTCTACCACTGTAACTGGGTTTACTGTAACTGTCTATAGTCTGTCCACTATAAGTTGGAACTTGACCTTTCATAATGTACAAACATAGAGTTCATACTAAAGGAGTACCACAGAATCTGGAAAGTTGTGGAATTTATAACATTGGCAGATGTCAAGCAATTTTGATTTTGTTCGTGAATTCTTGAAAGTGAAAAAGAATCTTACTCATCGTATTCCCAAGTACCAATAGGATTTTACTGCAACTTGTTATCAAATTTCACTCGGACAAGATCCAATATTTATGGAATGTATTCATACAAAACTATGAATTAAAGACGATCAAATCTGCCCATGAGATCAGGCATGCGGGCATGTGTGTAATTCAGATGACATTTAACATTTTCTGTTGAGGACAGGGGCTATGGATCACTAATGCATCTTTAAGTAATTAGTATAGCTTGTGTGGTTTTAAAGATATTACATATTTATTACAGAGGGCTTAAGATGCATTAGGCAATAAAGAAAAAAATATTCTATGGGCAGATGGACCAGTCAAGTAGGGTCATTGATCAAGCTTACTTTTTGTGTCGCTTGCCCTAAGGCAGGAAGACACATAGGGATCACTTTGTCCACTGTTGTTGATATCTGTTGTCTGTTGTAGTGAAAAAGGGTTAACATTTGCCTGCCTGCAGCATGGTATCCCCCACTTGTTGATGAGGTCAAAGGTCACATGCCAAGGTCAAAGGTCATGTGAGGTCAAGTTGTAAAATATGCTGAAATGTAAAATTGACCTCATTTGAAAAGTTGAAGTTCAATTTGAACCAAACTTGAATCATAGGTGCAACATGGGATCCCTCATTTGTTGATGAGGTCAAAGGTCACATATCAAGGTCAAAGTTCATGTGAGGTCAAGTTGTAAGATTGACCTCATTTAAAAAGTTGAAATTCAATTGGAACCAAACCTTGTTTATGAAGTTTACATGAAAACCCTCATTTGTTTATGTGGTCCCAGTCACTATCAAGGTAAATGGTCCATGTAGAGGCCTATCATTCACTAACCGCGACGGCAGGTGACACAAGCGGTCCAAGTTTGAGCCTACGAACACAAAACCCAAGAATAGCAAAATTCTCATTTTTGCAAATAACTTTTAAAAACACCAAAATCTGTAAGAAATGCCTACTTTTTAAATTCAAAATCATTTATTTTTTGCCAAAAATGACTGTATTCTATCCAGGGGGCCAGATGGGTTTACCTGACATGGAAATCTGTCATAGGTTGTGTGGTATCATTATGTTCAGGGGACTTCCCTTAACAATTCCTAGGTGGACAACCAGCAAATTGAAAAGAAATCCTCCCAAAATGCCAAATCACAATCATTCAGGCTTTAGAACAGGTTTTTAACCCCATCGTCTAAATTCCTTTTGGGATGTAATTGGGCTTACTGTATTTTGCGTAATGAAACGAAACAGCCTCGGTGCACCCATTGGTTTACACAATTTATTCTGTCATGAACAAGACGGAATAAAGCATGTAGTAAAAAAAAAAAAAAAAAAAATTAATACTAGTTGAAACAAGCAGAAACAAGCACATAGCAAGCACATAGCAAGCACATATCAAGCTGAAGCAAGCTAAAGCAAGCTATAAAATAACCAAGCACTTGAACAACAATAGAACCACTTGATGGCACTCAAGTGAAGTACTTAGCTTTTAAGTGCTTGTTTATCAAGTGGTTTTGCTTGTTTTCTTTTTTGTTTGAGCTTGCTTTGAGCTTGGTTCTGGTTTGATTTTAGCTTGTCTTGGAATAAGTTTTATTGTTAGTTGATGTTAATTCCCCTTTCAACCAGAGGATTAGAGGACAAGACATTTTTTCACAATCAAGCATTTTATGTTAGCAGTGGATCCAAGGTCACATATCAAGGTCAAAGGTCATGTAAGGCCTATCATTCACTAACTGCGACGGCAGGTGACACAAGCGGTCCGAGTTTGAGCCTACGAACACAAAACCCAAGAATAGCAACATCCTCATTTTTGCAAATAACTTTTAAAAACACCAAAATCTGTAAGAAATGCCTACTTTTTAAATTCAAAATCATTTATTTTTTGCCAAAAATGACTGTATTCTATCCCGGGGACCAGATGGTTACCTGACATGGAAACTGTCATAGGTTGTGTGGTATTCATTATGTTCAGGGGGTTCCCTTAACATCTAGGTGGGAAACCAGCAAATTGAAAAGAAATCCTCCCAAAATGCCAAATCCACAATCATTCCGGCTTTGAAACAGGTTTTTAACCCCATCGTCTAATTCCTTTGGGATGTAATTGGAGCTACTGTATTTTGCGTAATGAAACGAAACAGCCTCGGTGCACCCATGTTTACACATTTATTTTGTCATGAACAAGACGGAATAAAGCATGTAGTCCAATGGGTGCACTAAGCCTGTTTTGCAAAATACATTGCCATGTAATGGTACTACCTTGTAGTAATCGTTGCATAGGCCAAATGACTCAAGGATGTTGGTGGCATTGGGTGAGAGCTATGAAAAACTGGAGAAGATCCAAGAGGCCAAGAAGGTTATGGAGAGCTATCCGTAGGAGACATAGAGGGAACAGCACTTGCCAAATTAGCAAAGTAAGAAGAAAAGATTAGACTGAATTGTACAGATTTAGTGACCAAAGCCCCAAAATATTATGGCAGAAGACATACAAGTCCACTAAATCTTGCAAATATTTTCACCTTTTGACAACAGTCAAGATCATGATAATCGTCAAATAATGAGTTAGTTCAAACAGAATCATTAATTTTAAATTATTTTAAAGGTTAACGAGAGGATTTTCAAATAACAGGTGTCCCGAAAAAGGTAAAAAATTCTGATTTGGCACAGAGAAAGCTTATATAAAAAATATTCCTATCTGTAAGGATAGCTGAGAACTGTTCCTTTGACGCGACAAAAAATTGTTGAAATTCCTAATTCCATATTAGAGCAAATGAAATTCAGCCTATGTTTTTATTGAAATATAGCATATACCCAAATCACCTTTTGTTTCATTTTAAGTTATGTCTGTAACAAAATAAAAGGTAGGGATCTATTGCTTGCCTGATCTATATGAAATCCACTACATATCACAGAAAATATGGATGACTTGAAATCTTCTTGCTTGCCCCTTTAAAGTCATTTTACCACAATTTGAAAACTTTTATCTGAAAAAATCCAGAAACAATTTACTTGAATGTATCTGCCTCAATACATCTCAGATTTTAAATTTTGGTATCAACACATCTCCAAATTAAATCATACTCAATTATATATTTTGCTCCCAATACAAAAAAATAGATATTGGTCACTGAACTGCTTCCCTTAGACAAATCCGACCAGCCAAAATGATGGTCAGAATTGATCTGCAATTACTGGTGGGCCTCCAACCCAAAAAACCTAACCAAATCTATGTACGTCTGTACCACGCTTGAGTAAGTATAATTCAAAAACTACACGTAATCTGCACATTTGGGTGGAATTCAAGCAGGATGAACCCCAGCTATGGCTGCCAGTGAGGTGTGGGAATGTGCGAAATCGGGATTGGTGTATGCACCAATGTTGAATGAGCATATGATTACCTTTTGTGAGAATGAATACCCAAAATATCTAAATAACACCCCTAAAATAAAGAATGGTACCAACCAATGACCCACCGACCAGTTTTCACAATGTATTCCCAAAAATAGGGTGCATTACATGCACGTGCAGAAACTGGTGTTTTATCACTGTTGAACAGCATGCACTCTTGCAGTTAAAGGGACACAATGGCATGAAAAAATATTCATGACATAATGAAATTGGACCCTTACTGAAATCACTTCCACAAATTTGAAAAACAATTTGGGTGTTTTACCATTTTGTGGAAGAGGGAAGTAACAAATATTATTTCCCGTGGAAGTTCACAAGATGCTGACCAATTCCCTGATGTAGTGCACGTTAGATCAATTGGGTACTGGTTTCACGCCGTGGCTCATGCACCTGTTCCGAATTAGATTTGCCATAAGATTTGGGTGTGATCATGTGATACAGTGACTCGAACCAAGTTATCGTGAGCCAGTTGACCTGGGACAACGGTCTTTTTTAACGTGCTCTACATCAGCGGAATGCTGTCAAAAAGTGGGCATTTATCCCAACCTTGAAAAAGTATTGCAGTCATCAGCTACAGACCATTGCTATTGTATATGTGCCTAATCCAGCTCATCCCCTTTCACTTACCAGATCATATCTTACTTTACCAAGCAAGCAAAATCAATCAATCAATCCTGGAAAATCCCACCTTGCACATCAGGACAGTAAACCACCATGCTGTCTCTCTTGGAATCATCTTTTTCATTTAAATTAACTTCTAGTTGGCATGAAGGATGTATAAATCATAGTCTGGTGCTCGGCCCAAAGAACTTGCATGTGACCTTGCGCAAGAGTCCACACAAAATATTTTTGATGTTTATAGGCAAGATTGACTACTGAATTTAAATCTGGATGAGGCCACTTGGCATCCCTGACATTTTGAGATAGGGTAGGGGGGAAATAAACAGGTAAAATTGTAAATGCCTATAATGGGTTAAAAGCGTCGTAAAGTAATGTTTCATTGGTCTATGGTAAAAAATGTAGATTTTGTAATCTAGCGACATTTACTTTTAACACATAAATCGTAACAATGGGTCAAGGTCATCCTGGGTAAACAATTTAGAATGCCCAGATTCTTTCAAAATTAGGGCTCAAATTCTTCATTCTGTTTCATATTAATGTCAATATTGTTACACCCTTTTTGACATTTGTGGTATAAATAAGGGGGAAATTAATGGGAAGGTCCACAGGGTCTATGGGGTTAATCAGTAGTCCCTCTTGTTAGATCCTTTAGGCATGATTGATATGAGGTAAATGTTTATTTTCTATTTTAAACATTCCCATACGAACAATTTGAAACCATTTGAAACAAATCGGAATCGTTGTAAATATTTTAATCCCATGAGACCTTGAACAATTTGGTCCTGTAGTGTAACCACAAAGGTTGGCAGGTATAGCAAACTATACCTTTTTTTAAACCTTAGGACAATATAAACCTTCTATACATATTTCAAATCCACATGAAACCTTTAACAAATTTTACAACCCTGTTAAATTACCCCCTTCCCTAATCTCACATGCTCTGATGCCAAAGTGGCATCATCAGATTTGGAATCAGCAGGTAATGTTGCCTAGAAACATCAAAACAATTGTGGACGCTTGCGCAAAGTCATATGGGTCGAGCACCAGACTATCAGGAGTTACGTGAAGTTTTGGTTCAAGTGCATTATCTGATTTTGACTGGTCCTTTGGAGTTTCCTCTTTTGAATAAATTACAACAAAATGGCTTTTTCCAAGTACATTGTATGGTGCTACTATATACAGCACAGCCTTCATATGTCGCGATTATACTTTAATAATTTGAATTATACTTTCCCAATCACTGCTTATCTCCATTATACATACTCCCATTACTTTAGGCATCATAATTTCTGAGACCATTTTCCACACACCGACAATTAAAAGATACATTCTCATAGAGTTCTTTTAAATTAAATGTCTCGCTCTAGCAGTTTATAAAATCTAATGACCTTTGCCAATCGATTTAAATCAAGTCAACTTTGGCAATACAAAACTTCTAACATTAGTTTCTCTCCCAACCTAGCGCCTCTGCGTTGTCATTCTAGTCCACATGGTTTAAAATATCATGCTCGCTGTCCTTGCATTGGTGTGAGGAGTGGCTGGTTTCCAAATTACATTAAGGTATAGACCCCGATCAAAATTTAGATAAAAAATATTTCTGAGTGTGAGCCAGAGTGAAAATAACTCCAAGTCCAGATTTTTATTCTTGTGTTCCATATGCCAACTTAGCTGAACTCCTACTTAAGATTAAGATTGAACAATCAATCCTCCTAAAGCATAGAAAAGGGCTCCTAGATATAAATTCTTAAGACTTAAAAGAAGGAAAAAGAAAAAGGGGTTCTTTGCACACAATATTTTGGGGTTTTTGGCTAGAATATGGCTCAAAAGCTTGACTGTGTTTTTTTTTGGTATTAAGGGGGAAAGACCGCTTTGGGGGCTACAAATAACAACTTTAAATTAAGGGAAAAATTACCCTTTCTTTTGCTTTTTTGTTTGACAACAATCGGAGCGTCCCTTCAAATTATGGCAAAAAAGTAGCTTCGTGAGTCAAAATTACTTTATCATATTCTTATGTAATTTTTATTGTTTTTTTAGCTGCGATATTTAATATTTTCTCCACTTTAAAATATAATCTCAGAAGTACTTTAGCTATTTATCTCCTAATTTCTAAATCAACAGGAAAGTACATAGATTTCTAAAATAATACAAAAACCTTAAAAAACGGTGTTTCTAGACTAACTTGCCGATATCTCAAAAGAGTGAATTTTTACTATATGACCTTGCTTGCAACCCGAATTTCGCAAAAACGATTTACACTCTGGAAATGGGATACAAAGGCAAATTAGAGCATATAAACTACTTGGGCTTCCACACTGAACTGAATATTTTCATTAGTCCGCACAGGAACCCATTTTATGGGGGTCCTTGCCCCCAAAAGTAAAATAATAATTATTATTATATAATATGAAGAGTCCATCTATACAGCATATTTTTAATTGTACAGTATTGCAATATAATTTGAACAGTATTTTTGATACGTACAGTTAGTTTGTTACATTGGTTTTATGGTAGCTCATAATTAGCACTAGTATACCGTGCCGATCCTTTATAGCGTCATGAAACTAATATGAGTTTACATATTGCGCAGGCTTGCTTGGCATTGGTGCTCCGTAGCTTAGCGGGGGATCGTATTCAAAGCGTAAACATTGAAAATGGCTGCGTACACACAGACGACAAAAACGCACAGTTGGTTACATGAGGAAGGAAGAAAAATCCTACACAAAACAGAAGAGACTATACCACCGTACATTGTCAAGAAAAATCGAAACTTGCTCGGCTCGGAGATATTTAATGAATCGTGTGGTATAGGTCTCATTAACCTCAGAGACATCCAATATAGTAATTTTTGGGAGTATGTGCGAACAATATATTGACACTATAAATATGCTAAAACTTGAATAATACGGTGGTTTCTTTATGTACACGTTATACACGTTCCTAAAGTCGGCAGTCGCTGGTGCCGCTTATCTGGCGGTGCGGTTTATACGTTAAGGTCTGAATTTAATACGGAGATTTGTAGGCCCTGCGGCTAATGCCGCGCGGCTTATTCTGAAAATTATCGGTATATAACGTGATGTATTAATGTGGTGGTCTCAAGCGTTCAAATTACACATTTGTCCTCATGAGATTATATTTTCAGAATTAAGGCTGGTGACGTTAACAAGTTTAATATGTATTCAGAGAGAATGGAGAGCCTAAATTTTAAAGCACATAGCCAGAATACCCAGCTGGTTTCACTCACACTCAAGTTTGGAAGATGGACTGTTGATAAATAATAAATGGAAGGGAGATTGTATTTGTTAAGATTTCTCTCACGTTCATAAACCTGAATTCTTTCATGGTGTTAGCATGCAAGATGTCTTCTTGCAAATCTTCTCTTCAGCAATTTCATAATCCTTTTTTTAGTACCGAACATGATCAACACTGCGGAGTTAACCAATCCTATTGGCTTAGCTCCCAAGAGGCGATAGACCACCACAGCATTAGCAGGGCAGCCAGAGTGGAAAGAAATGAAGTTTCTAAGAATCTTTCTTAGAAGTTTTTCCATTTTGTTGATGTCACAGTGACTAAAAAGAAGTAGCTAAGATACCATATAGCAATTTTGGTAACACATAGGTGAACCAAATATTTTTCCTTGTAAGCCTGCCATTAGAGCATAAGCTGTTTTCCTGGCACGCTGGATTCATTCCTCAACATCGAGGGGCATTGGTGGTCTTTTTGGAGACCCGAGATGTCTGCTTCATCACATATGGCATTAAATCTCAACGATATAAAGCGATATGGATAGAAGACTGGTATGGATTTAATTGACACTTTTTGAGGCGTTACTCTTACTGATTGGGTATGAGTAATTATCAACATGTTGAGTGCTTAGTTGAGTTCTCTTGTGAATTGATAGAATTGGCCTTCGTCAGACATGTTGGAGCAGGGACCATTCGATGAGTAGTTGATGTATTGGTTGGTCTAACAGTTATTAGTGTATACTTTGTATATATGTGCAGAAATAACACCTCCTTACCGTAACCTTGTTCTACTTAAAGTAACAGATACAAGACCATTCCATTTAATTGCAGTGCTCGGATTATGGTAGAGCTTTTTAAAGATGAGCCATAGATCACTCCATACCTGACGGTACAGCGTAAAGAGGAGGATGATAAACTGCATCGGAATGCTTTGCTTACATCAAGAAGAGTAACAAAAAAAAAGGGTTTGTGGTTCAGTGCTTCATTGGGGGATTCAGTGACCAAGAAGAGCTGCATTAGATTCGCATAGGGCAGAATGGGCTCTGACGTACCATGTCTGAATCTTTTGAATTGTGTAACAAAAATACACTGAAATTTGAGGGCTGTCAACACCTTTCTTTTGCGTATGAAGGCAGCAGCTTAACATGTTGTAAGATTGGAGCCAAACTCATGTTGGTTGTTTGGGCGTTAGGAAATCTTGTGTCCACGGCAGACGAAGGTAGGGCACCTCAGTGAGAATGTGATCCGCAGTCTGTGTGGAGACACATTGGAGGCTGGCGCTGGCCGCCAGCCCCCTCGGTGATATTGCTGTTGAGCGACCGATCCTGTGCGAATCCGAATTTAAGGGAACCATTCCTTGCGTGGGAGATTGAGGCCAGGGGTGGTAGTTCTGTTTTAGGTGTGATAGAGAATTGGTCTGGTCTTGGAGTACTAGTATCAAGCCAGGCAGTCTTCCATGTCTGTAAGAGGTGAAGGGGGAAACTGAGAGTTTAGCAGCGCAGTTGGTGTGATTCTTTTCGAGGTGTTATGCAGCAGGGTGATTGTGTCCAGCGGGCCTTATTCAACTGTGGTGAGTGTGGTGTCTCTCGAAGTGCGGCAGGGCAATGCCTGAAAGCATGGAGGAATCAAATGGAGTAGGACGGAGGCAGCCAGCGATTTTTCAAGGTTCTCGTTGAGTACAGTATCCGCTTCTTTGTGGTGAGAGCTGGTACACCATGCGGGGCGGCATATTCAGGCAGTGCTGTAGACAGAGCCAAGGCAGTGGTGCGTAGGGTAGCTTGGCTGGCACCCCATGAAGGACCAGCAAGTCGGCACAGGAGGTTATCCTCGAAGATACCTTGGGCATACTGAACCGAGGTGATGCCGCGTAGGTAAGCTGCGGTTCAAGCTTGACTCAAGGTAGGTTGGTGTAGGATGTATGGCAGAGGCGATCCATGAGGTGATTTGACGCTGACGATGAGCCTCTTAGGTGTTGAGGTGGAAGGACAGTAGGTGGTCTTGGCTTCACACAGCTTCAGTCTCCAGGTCTTCAGATATGCTGACGTAGGCCCCCGTTGTAGTAAGTGTGCTTCTACTTATGTCCAGTTGCTGTCGAGGTGGAGGAGGGCAAGATCGTCGGCGTAACCATAGTGTTTAGAGGTTGTTTGAGGTAAGTCGTGATATACAAGTTGAACAGCATAGGAACCAGTAACGATACGTGTGGTACTCCATTCTCAGACGATGCAGGAGACTACTCTGTCCATCACTGGTCTTGAGAATAAAGCTACGGTTTGCACGCATGTACATATGAATGTACAAGGTGACGATCCGGGATGGTCTGAGGAGCTGCGTGTCAGGCCCTGGTGACACACGGTGTTCGTATGATGCAGTAAGGTCCACAAAGATGACACCTGCCTTACAGCGCTTTTCAAAGCTGTCCTCAATATATCTGTGAGTTGTACAATCCGGTGGAAAGGCTCGCCACGGCGAAATCCTGCTTGGTTCGTCAGCAGAGGGGGTTCGACGGAACAGGCTCCAGCCGGGCAGGATCAGCCTCTCAAGGAGTTTGAAGGGGAGAACACACGTAGTGATATTGGGTGGTAGTTCTTAGGTTGTCGAAAGGCTGTTTGGTTTAGGAGTGCGCTGATAGTAGCTCTCCTCAGATCTTGGGTAAGGATCTGGTTGGTGAGGCAAACATGTTGTAGAACTCCTGGAGCCAATTAAGACATTGTGGGCCGCATTGCATCAAGAACTCTGTGGGATGTTACTTCAGGACCCTGGTTTCACCTCCGTTAGGTGGCTGATAGGCAGAGGTAGTCATCTAGTGAAGGGTGTGGAAAGTGACCCGTCCACGCCAAGGGCTCGACGATCTCTTTTTGACAGAGCGAGTGTGATCCGTACTCAAATGTTCTTGAAACGGACCATTTGCGAGGAGTTGCTCAGCGATTGGAGGTTGGCCGCAATGGGGACTTCGATGGTTTTGAAATTCTGCCGGTGAGCCGGTTTATAGTATTCCAGGCATTCCTGCTGGAGTGGGTGAAGTCGAATCCTTGGAACCGTCTCCTACCAGCGCTCACAGCGTTTCCTGTCCAAGCAGTTTGTAAGATCTGAAGCATTAGATGAAGCTTCTTCCCTGGGTTCAGAATTCCAGGAAATATTGTAGAGAGTCACATTCCTCATCCCCGGATGGGATATAACTGCGACGGCAGCTACGTGGGATGGTCTTTCTTTGCTAGTGATGAAGAGTTGGCAACACAAGGAGGGGCTGTGTAAGAATGTCAAGGTTGGCGGAGGTGGTGTCGGGATGTTGGGGCGCACTTCTGATCAAAACAGGTCTTGAAACTGGTCAGTTGCCGTGCGGAAGTTCCACCTTTTCCTGGCTTTGTTGGTACAGGCTTAGCTAGGCTCTCCTGAGCAATGTGATGGTCGGTGTTGGTACTTCGAAAGCGGTCGAGAACAGTACGGTGCATGGGAGATGGTGTCCATGTTTGCAAAAAGCAAGGTCAGGGTTTGTAGACGTATTCACCTAAAGCGTGAAAGTGTCTGGTTGCTTGGGGTCGTGCAAAAGTTGTACACCGGATTTTGAGGCCCAGTCCTCTAGAGTAGCTCCATCAGGGTTGGTTTTCCTGTAACCCCAGGTAATGCTGTGGCTATTAAAGTCGCCAGCATAAATGCAGGGTGCACCATAAGTTGGTAGGGAGTCTGCTTGGAGCCGATGGTTAGGTGGCTTGTAGACATTGGTGACATGAACACCTGCAATTTGGATCGTTGCCCATTCCAGGGTGGAGTCTGCAGGTGAGGTTGCAATTTGTTTCCATTGGGCTGAGTTACTAGCAAAGGTGGCAATCCCATGGGTAGCGCTCTCGGTGTGTGCAGCTAGGGTGTAGCCGCAGATGTTAAGAATGGAACTGTCATAGCGTGTGACAGTTGATCTTGACAGTGTGACCTTGATTTTCCATGGCAGAAACTGCCACAAACTCTGGTGTGTTTTTACAGATTGTAAACATCCAATTGTTTTCAAATTTGTGGAAGTGATTTCAGTAAGGGTCCTTTTCATTATTTGTGAATATTTTTTCATGCCATTATGTCCCTTTAAGGAATAGAAGTTGTTGAAACATGATTAGAACTAGCAATTGTATTGTTAATTGGTGTGTCATTAGTAGATCGAAGTTGTGTCAAAGAAAGTTTTTATCCCCTGGCTTTAGCCATGGGGATGTTGATGTTGTCATAGAACAAATATCCATCTTATGTTGTCCATCCAGATACCAGGCAGCTGGAGGATATGCACATTTTACTTGCTATAGTTATTGTATGATGTCAAAGAAAGTTAAAGGCATTTCGTGATCCACAACCTCGTCCCCCCAACTTTCTTTAAAAAAGTTGAGATTTTTATATCATCTCAACCGTTAGCCTTAGTAATCCATGTGTACCTAATCTTATGTGCAAATTCGGTCGTATCTGTAAGAAATTTGCAATTATGTATTTTCTGTCCGTAAACGGACAGAAATTACAGCACAGTGGCCCATGGGACCATGAGAAACAAGCAATTGCTCATAACACAAAACCGCAAGATCGGGATCAACTAAAATTTCGTGAATAAGCTTTTCTCAAGGATATCTAGTGAACAATGAATAAAATAGAAGGTGCTGGAATCACGAAATGCACCTTTTAAACATTTGTAGCCAAGATCAGTGTTTTGAGTACCATAAACGAACTCCACAACTAGAAATAGGCTGTGATTTTTGTTTTCAAATTCTATTTTTTTAGACTTCATGAAAGTTTAAGTGAAGAGGAGAAAGCTGCTACATTCTATACTAAATATGTTGAGCAGGCAGAAGCAATGGGGGTAGGTGAAATGAAAGACTACAGATGATTTGTACTTAAAGGTGCAACGAGAGATTTTGAGGCATCCAAATTTTGTGTCATAATAGTAATTTTATATAGACTAGACACTCAAAAGCTTTCTTACCTTGAATTTGGCTACAGAAATGGCTTAAAAGAGAAAAAAGGTGATTATGATTTGCTTATACTTCAATATAAAACATAGGCTGAATTTCGTATTTGCTCTTATACGAAATTAAAAATTTCACCCTTTCTGTACCAAAGAAGCATTTCTCAGCTTAATCCTTTCAGATGGGGATGTTTTTGATGGAAAGCTTTACATCAGGTCAAAAATCAGTCATTTCAATTTCTTTAGGGACACCTGATATGTGAAATCTCTCGTTGCACCTTTAAAGGCTGACTCGGAGATTTCGATAAATAATATTTTTGTTTAGAAATTAAAAATAGTCAACTGGAAATAAAGATAGTAATCTAAAATGCTTAATTCCAAAGTTAGAGATAAATCGGATGTTTCGTTTTCATGCAGTAAACATTTATACACAGTATAACAGTGCCATAGGATACCGTGTATAACAAAAATTCCGGATCTAGAATTTTAAAACAAAGTTGTGATTTTCTATATGAAGGACTTTGATTTGAGCTTAGTTATTGCACACAGTGATTATTATATGGACAAACATTATGTATATGCAAAAAACATGATTTGTTTGAAAATTGAGGGCGCCCTCCTCAGGAAATCGGAGTCAGAAACCTGAGTGTGATTGCTTGAAAAGAAAACTAAAGTGAGAATCCATGTTGGGCTGTAAAAAACAAGGTGCACATTATGGGCATCAGGTGTGCAATGGGAGGTCTGTGTAGTCCAGGCGCACAAACAAAGCTCTCTATTGACGCCTGTATAGAAGATTCTAGTGACAAGTCACCGACGCTGGTCACCGATGGCAATTCGCGCATGTGTAGTACATTCGGGTGACTGACCTAAGTATACACACAATCGAATGCAGTAAATCTGTGTGTACATTGTACTTGTCATGCAAACCATGCTTGACCGCGCCCACAAACACGGTCCCGTGCATATAATTATGACAGCAATCAATACTCCTATTGCATTTCCCAGTTCAAACTTGGTTCCACTGCCGGAAAATAGCCATGCATATTTGCATTGTCACCTTATTAAAACTAAATGTCACTTTGCAATGATGACACTGTGGGTTCAGGAATGATCTAAGTAATACCGACACAGATAGTATATCTCACTAGTCACATTATATCGCGCATAATCTACGATTATTTAGGAGTACTTTTTCAACCCTCAATTTCCGGGATTGACTTATGGCGCAACTTCACTAACATAAAAACAATACCAACACTCAACAACGGAAAGTCTTATTTAAATTCTGTTTTCAGCTTCCGATAGCCGAGACCATAGCGGATTTTCCCATTTTCATTGCGCATATATTTTTGACTACCTGAGGTCTTAAAAAAAGTCCTCTCGAACTCATGAACACATTGCAGAATTTCCAAAATCTCCCCAAGCTGTTATCACATATGACGTCACCATTCAGTAATGAGAGTAATGAGCGGCGCTCTTCATTTTTGTAAATAGTATGGAAGAAGTGGTGTAACGTGATTCTTAAGGCTGAGATGAATAGTCCTAACAGAGATTCGAAGCAAGTAATCGATGGATTGGTTGCAGCGTGGAACGTCTGGTACGATGTTATGTTAATTCAACGATTCCCTCGACTGATCGAGAAGCAATAATCGTTATTCAATACATTTCAATGTATAACCCCAAGAGTTGAGTTTGGCGGGCTATTGTTAAAATCAATGATGCTCACATGTGCGTGTTATTTGTCAAAAAGCCTTGAACACAGTTTAGTACTCAATGACTTTTGCATATAAGCCATGGAAAACCTTAAAATGACCCCAATTTTGTACACTCATTTATCGACTATAGGTAGAATTTTGCTCAAATTTCAATGTATTAATGACATTCTTTGATATCTTCAAAATGTACCGAGTTAAACAAAATGATTATTTTCTCTTTCAATATCACAAGAATTGAAACAAATTTGGACGAAATTTATTTCTCAAACTGTTATTTTTTAACAGAATAGGATCTAATTGGACAATTTGTTTTAATTTTGACTTCTTATGAAAATGAAGTTATTGATGACATGGCCAAACCCATAAAGTGTTAATGTGAGCCGGTCCTAAGAACAATTATATTCATGTTAGGTCATGAATTGGGTAAAATTGCCTGATTTGCAGTATACCTCACTCATACAAAACTTAAAGCAATATTAGCACATTTTTTTGAAGAGTGCCCTCAATTTTTCAAAAATTTTGAGATTCTTACACGGTTGCATTGGTAATGGGCTAATAAACTATACCTGTGAATGGTTAAGCTTGAAAATATCTGTGTCACAAATGAAGGAATTTTGTAATTAGAATAATTAATATCGGGATCCCAATAATAATTCAACGGCTGCTGGAAAAGGCCTTCCAATGTGAAATAGCCGAGAAATAGCGCCATGTACATATCTACGCTCATCCATTAGTTGTTTTATTGGTTCAGGCAAGTCAAGTTAGAGGTTATTTTCTTGAGGTGGCATTATTTCATCATGGACGGACATAAACGTAGCATTCCAGCTCCGCCGTTAAGTCCAATCTGGGATCCCAAATTTAATTACAAAATAGCTTATTTTATGATAAATACGCATTTTTAGCATTCTCGTTTGCAGGTATAGTTTCGTAGACAATTACCAACATAACTCTGCAAAAATATCAAATTTTGAAAATTGGGGGACTCTTTAAAAATGTGCTAATATTGCTTTAAGGTGCTCGCAGCGCCACCGTGCGGCCAAGTAATTGCAAGCCGAAACAGACCTGGTTCAATACGCTCGTGCTGTTAACAAAGGACTACAGCTTTGCTTCCGATCTCTGTTAGGTATATTCGACTCACCAAAGTCAAAAGAAATTACAGCAATACAGAGTACAAACCACAAACTAATTCGGGTGCTTTGATGTGAGTCGGTGGTGTTCCCATGAACCACATACGACCTCGTCCTCGTTCGTTATTCATGCAAAACAATTCAGAAATAACTCTTCCAGTGGAGTTGATTCTTCAACTCCAACAGTTTTGGAATAAGAATATATTCCTTAACAACATATAAACAAATCAGAATTTTTCTCAGAATTTAGCTTTTAACGTGTTAAACCAATGGCCGAGTCTGAATCAGGATCTGCCGCCCCCCCTGGTGTATTCCAGACAACTCAACGGATTAAGTGTGTACGCGAAAAAAAAATCGGAACCCAAACCATGCAGACTGTCATATGGCACCTGCTGCTGACATGTGGGTAACTTTCATTACAACCCGACGGCTACCCTTTCATCATGGCACTGTGCGCTTTATTTTAGTTTGCTACAAACAGTCCCTGTCAGGATTTGCTACAACAAGCCGCCCTCTCGCTTTCGATCTCTTTACTCTTTGCACATCACCCTTTCCGGCGCAGGTAGTTCTTGTGTTTTCGGGTTCGGTTTGACGATATGTTTGGCACAAGCATTAGTAGATACAAGAATCGTTTCCCCCTTTCAATATCCACATAATAATTTTGATTGACACATCTTGCTCTCTTTGCACTCCCATTGCTTTTCCGGATAACGGTTTATGTACAAAATTTTGAGGCTTTTTGACAAATACGACCCAACGCCCAACATGAATATGTCTCCAACTGATCTGATGCTCTCTAACAGTATTCTTCCTAAATAAAGTGGTGACTGTTTACTTATTTTGTAACTTATGTTCTCTACTTAGTAAAAAAACTGATGGAATACTCAAGTATATTCTACTTCAAAATTTCATGCACGAATGCTGTAGTTTTGATTTCCAGGCATAATTAGCAATACAAAATGCTTCATAGACTTCCTTGCTAATAATAACATGGTTAATGGAATTTCGTAGTTATATTTTGGAAATAAATGGATTTGAAAGGGCGAAATTTTTCGAGTTTATAATGAGAAAATGGGTCTTTTCATAGGTAATCAAAATCAGAACAACCTTCCGGTTTAAAGCAAAGGGTAGGGTATACATAAACAACACCTTTCCAAAGGTGCACGAGAATTTTGCATATCAGGTGTCCCTAAAAAAAATTGAAAGTTCTGATTTTTGCCCTGATGTAACGCATTCCATCAAAAATAACCACATCGGAAAGGATTAACTGAGAAATGTTTTCTTTGGTACAAAAATTTTGAAATTCTAATTTCATATAGGAAGGCAAATACAATTCAGCCTATGTTTTAATTTGAAATCAAGCAATCAAAATCACCTTTTTCGTCTTTTAAAGCATTTCTGTATCCACATACAATGTAAGAATCTATTGGTGCTAATCTATAAAACTTCTATTATGACACACTAATGTGGGGTGCCTCAAAATCTCTCGTGCACCTTCAAAAATCTCAATCCTCGTGTGGCACCGTTAAGTGAATATTGTTCTAATCTTTTAATTGAGAAACATGTGCTTTATAACCATATCAGCAAATATAGTGTGGCCTAAACTTTTGAAAGTAAAAACTAAAAGATTTATGGAATATTCCTTTAAAAATCCTTTGACTGGCATTTTGTTGTAGACTGTGATACAGACTAGGGTGATTTTTCAAACGCAAAACAAAATTATCATAAGAAAGGTCATTTTTAATCAATAAATTAATATATATCAACTGGTCGGTCCGTGTTATTGTCTTATCGCTATTTTGAGAGGGAGGAGACCCACATTCCCAGTCACAGGAGGAGAGTTTTTGGAGGATATGAATTTTCTCTCAAATTGCAGCTATGATCATTTGTAGACAACCTAACCGAGAATATTTTCAAATCTCACGAAATGTTTCAAACACACAACACGAAAGTGTCTTCAAAAGTGCATCTTCTGGCTCGCGTGCACGACACAGAAAATACGAACACTCATCTCTACTAAAGATTGCACACAGAGCTTGTTTGGAAGTTGTGCGGAAAGAAACTTCAGGATAACAAATAGAGTCACAGTTCCAAACAAGCCTAGAAAGGCGTACTCTCTTATTCACTTCGGGTGTGATGTAATACAATGTAGGCATTCCAAATATCAAAATATCTGTTCGCGAAAAAAATGGGGGCTCTTCTTTGCTGGAAATTTGCCTCATTGCCTTAATCTATCGTTTTTGTTTCGATCTCTTTGTAAAAAACTTTTTATACCAAGCATGTTTATAATCTCCTCTCTTATTCTCTCTCTCTCATTCATGGGACACGTTGTAAAAAAATATTTTTTACTCAATGGTATAAAAAGACAGCTCTTAATGTTGAGTAAATCTTAGTCAAATTTGAGAAACTCTTACTCATGTTGGGTAATCCTTACTCATTGTTGGGTCAATATACTCAATTTCGTAGGTTTACTCAACTTTGGCTACTATTTTACTCAACATAAAGGGTTGTGACTTTTATTACTCAACATTTTTTGAAGTAATAAATATCGTTGTAATCCCAAATATTTTTCAATATACCTATTTCCAATTCTCCATTTTAAAACGAGTTTTATGGTATAATGTTATGACCCGTTCGATAGACTACGTTTTGAAATTATATGAATTTAGACTGTAGATTTTTATAACTGCCCGCATAATCACCTGTTAAAATGCGTTTCCCCATATTTATATGACCGTATTTACTATCCCTGTTGTTTATATATAAATCCTTGAAATACACGCTTCTGTTTCTTGAAACAATCGTCCTATTCACGCCAGCATTTACCCCTTTTGAATGTAAATTGTCGATCACATTTTAACAATGTAACTTTTTATAGTGAAATTAATCGCCATGCCGGCATAGGCGTAAATCCCGGGATAGGGGGATTATCCCCAATCATTTGATGAGGGGATCGCCCATACAATCTACACCCCACGTTCACGTCCCGGCTTGTGGTTTTTGACCACAATAATCTATACTTTACCATATTAAAATGGTAATTTCGCGCGCTTCGCAAACACCACCTTTTTTGGATTCCATTTTGCGCGCATTTGTGTTCCTAATTTTAAATGTGCATTTTTAATGATCTTAGGTTCTAAATGGCCAAATGTTGAGCACATGCCGCGCCTATGTTCAAGTAAATATCTTGTCAGCAAAACCAGTTCCATTCATAATTTCCATCAACATCTCCCCCAATGTCAAAAACAAATTTACGCACTAAAGTCCCCCCCCCCCCCCCCCCCCCCCCCCCCCCAAAAAACTGCGCGGTCCGTTGCCACCCAAGAATATTTTCTAATAGTACATTTTTTTGAAAATATTATGCACAGATGGCTCTAACTCCTTTAATGTACAATTATTCAATTGCCTTTCATTTAGAGCTGAAAACCGCATGAAAATTTCTTCTATTCCTATTTTTGGCGCAAGTTGATTTCGCCTATTTTCTGTATGTTAGTAGTTTTTTTTGGTATCACTGGACAAGAAGACCATACAAATCCTCTGGTATCAAAATCATAAGCATAGAGTTGCTTTTAACGAATCTTTGAGGGGTGGTGACCTGTGTTAAAAAAAAATCTCGGTAAGACGAGGGTTTAAGTCCTTACTGCCGTATTTTAGAACATTGAGGATTTAATTTTATTAAACGTTGACCAATTTTGTTGTTGTTCTCACACATACCAGTGTTTAATTTTTTGCGTTAATGTGTTCTTCTGTTATATCCCCATGTGCAGATTAAGCTTGAAAAAAGATTTTTCTTTGGTACAAGAAATTGTGGCATTTCTCATTTCTTATAGGAGCAAATACAACATTCAGCCTATGTCTATTATATTGCGATTAGAACGTAAAAAATGGCAATTTTGTTTTTCACTTTCAAGGCATTTTTGGTCAATCAAACACCAGTTTAGAATCTATTGGTGGTCTTATCTCTAGGAATTTCACTACATATTACACCTATAATGGGTGCCCCAAATCTCTCGTTGCACCTTTAATTCTTGCCACTCACTTTAGTGTATAAGGGGGTACACATGGACCCCCTCCCCCTATAAAAACTACTTTGCCGGTGTATTTTTTTATCAAAAAAACTCTCATTGAGGGGCAAATCATTGATTTCCAAACCAACGATACATAACAGGGAAAAATGAAAATCAGATTTAAAACGGCGGTCCAAAAACCGATTTTTACAACGCGCACCCAATTCCTCCCCGCAAAAAAAATGAAACAACCACTTTCCATAAAATTGGGCTTATAATAGGAGGACATAACTCAGACTTAAATGCTGAAACTAACATTTTAAAAAAGTTACTCCAGTACAATTTAAGGGGCCAAGGAATTATCTGCCATGCACCATGCGTAAATGTTGCCAAATCCTTCGTAGGTTCAGGCATGGAATGGGTTACCTTATGGAAATACAGTAACTTACCTGTCAAAAACTACCGTAAAGAATCCAAGTGTAGTACTCCCTGATTTATTTGTTTCGCGTAACATGAATTGCGTCTTTAAAAGCCCGACTACATCAGGTTTCAACACAGAGTGGCATACGAGTGTAGCTTATCTTAACGTGTTTCCGTGCTTCTCCGACCGGCCGCTATGCTGAGAGCGTTCGCGCGATAATTAAAAGTACAACGCGTTCCCTTGAAAGCAGCTACCAAATGAATCTGTATGTCTATTTGAGGGATACTTAACCTTAAGTTCGAGGATGTAGCGACTGCGCCATCACCGAAACACCATATGCTCACGAAATCGCATCTCCGAAGTTGCGACTTTCTTCTTCGTCTATGTCTAATGGCACAAACATACACATCGAGTGCCCTGCTTTTGTAGAAGACTGGGTAATTTGGATTAGGTCACTGGTGGTATTCGCGTTGTAGATTCTTCTCTACTTCTCTCATTGTCCATAGTAGGCCATATGTCGCATAAAATGAACAATGGGGATTGTAATGTAATGAAAATGCTGTGTGGCCAATGGTGTGTTCATTTTCACGTTCATGTAGATGTTTTCAACTCAGTTATTCTCCTTTTCCGATGTAGAACAGTGATTCGATTATACATGTTAAACCTGTTTTTAACATCGATCTTGATGGAAATATATATGTAAAATATATTCATATGGACAACAGCCAGCCTTTTTGGATGTCCATTTTGCGCGCAAACTTCAGAACTCGGCAAACCTCGTGCTTTGTTATCTTCGGGGTTTCCATAAGGTGTCAATCCTTTTCTGACATACTTTTCTGACACCCTATGATTCGGAAACATAACGTAATAAACCACATAAACCTGTGGTTTATTCCTTAAAGTCCGTTAAGGTTCCCGAATTCATAGGGTGTCGAAAAGTATGTCCAGAAAAGGGTGTCCCTTATAGAACATCCGTTATCTTCAATGTTTTACTCCCATCATTGAATTTTACCAGGTCTATAGATACGAAAACCACCAATTACCGAATTCAATTACCCTTCATCCGACAAAACTAGGCACTCGATTGTATACATGTGCATCCCAAACTTTTATCTTATGACGTCATAGTGACGTCATCATTGGTTTCTACATTGTTTGATATCATGCAATGGAAAGAACAAACTCTAAGCTATACGGTAGTACCAGTGTTACAAGGATTTGGTGGTTCAATAGAAAAGGAAACCTCAAGGGGGGTGGTACCCTTTCGGTGTGTTGTTACAAAATTGGAAGGGTTAATAAGCAAAAGTTTAAATGATGAAATGGCATGCTATTGGGACATTTTCCATTAATCTCAGAACAAAATTTTTTTCCTGATCCTTTGAATTCCCTTTCCAATTTTAATTGCAATTACATCATTCAAATTTTGAGGGCTGGCTGAAGCTTTCCCAGTACTCCCCGCGATCGATGGCCAGTCAGCGCAGGGATGGGGGGGGGGGGGGGGGGGGGGGGGGGGGGGGAAGTCAGGCCTTCCTGCTGAGAGGGTGATTATCGCATGTGGGTCGCATGGATAATGACGCCGACTCATGATATGCAGGTGCGTGTTGTGCACTTGGGCAAGGCACTTACCTCACTTGGCCTCGTCGACCAATCGATATCGGTAGCTGTTACGTAGGAGTGGCTATAGAGGGTAAAATTGGTCACATTTTCAGTACATGCTCATCACACCTTATGGGATGAGCGATTTGCTAATCCGAAACATCGCAAAAATCATCAAAATTCAGATGTTTGTATTTTTTGTTATTGGCGCATGGTATGCGAATTAATCTCCTGCAAGTGGTTGTCTTGAAATCCGCGTATTAAGGACACGGCGGTACTTGACCTTGTGATACTTTAAAGGAAAACAAATAAAGAAGAGAATTTTAAGAATTCATAAATTCAACATGGCCTAAAGGGTCTGGAGAAAACAGTAACCGTAACGATTTTTGGCATTAATTTGACTTTTATACTATCGTCGTTAGGCCTTGCATGCGAGGGCGTCATCATTACAGAGGTCGAAAGTATCGACGAAATTTATCCATTTTCGTGTCTAATTATTGTGAGATAACGTAATCTTCAGTTGGCAATGGCTAAAAAAGGCTGTTTCATTACCTTATAAACCCCTAAGGGTTTTTTTCCTTGTGCAGAATTAAGGATTCTTACTTGATGCCTCTCAAGCCCGATGCAGTCCAAATGATACCCTCCTATTTGCTATGGCACATGGCCTTTGCTGTGCACCCAACCCACTCTACAGGGTCTTCTCCTGGGCTACTTCCTCATTGACACCACAGCAAACTGGAATAGGTTTGCACATTCACTTGGCTGCAATGCCAGTCCTCAGTCACGCTTGTGGGTACCGTCGTGTTTGGGAGTGCAGGTTTGTGGAAGAACCTGCCATGTGTGCAATTTCTTTCCCACGGACTCACGGATATCTGTTCGAACCAAAAAAAAAATCAAACAAGCATGTTTAACAAAATGTTGCCCAAATAATGGATATTTTGAGCACTTATAACTTGATTATCATTCAGGGAATGTCTTTGCATTTCATGAACAGCATGCATCATACAGCTCATATCCTCTATATATATAAGAGCGCTTCGAAGTTGCATGGAAAAGGCATACGATACAATCTTTGCGGTTACCTTTCATCGGCAACCCTTGCTCCACACTTTGGATGGCATACTAACCGGGGCTCCCCTTCATTTTCTGCACCACCAGTCAAAATTGCCATCGATGTGGAATCTATGGTAGGCCAAATCTCATCGACGGTGTCCTTGCACCATTGGAACGGAATACATCGCTGTCTTCTGGATTGGCATCCACTGATTGGACAACTGGAAGGAGTATGGTTAACTGTCTTTAGGGCTTTCACTTTCATGGCCGCAAGGACCACAAGGTCTTCCGTTGTAAATTCTACCAAGTCTTCACTTCAGAAAAAAAGAGGTCAAATCAGCAGC
>JAMKCH010009718.1:0-27193 GCA_023653785.1 Ophioderma brevispina | reverse complement strand
ATACAGTGTACCTTTGTGATTGAAATCTTCATTTTATTGTAAATCACATTATAACGTAAGTTACTTAATGAAAATCAGACTAAAGTTGAAGTGTTGTGGAAGTAAAAAGTTCGCAAGTACATGTGATATTTTTCAAAAAGAAACCTTTGAGGTACTGTCTTTCATTTATGAATAATATAAGTTGTTTTGTTGAATTTAATTTGTTTTTCAATTTGGCATTTCCAACTTGCGCCGATTTAATGGTTATGACCCTACAACGCTATGGGAATTGGTTTTGTTTGATTGCTATGGCCCGTCCATACTTGGGCCGTATTAAAAATTAAAATGGGTGTCACACTCTGGGGGAATGTTTTTGAGGGGTGTTGGTCCTAGGGGTGGCAGTCATGAGAATTCCTGAATTTACTAAGGCAAGCATAGAACATAAAATAGGCAAAAATTGTGTTGAATATCCCATTCTGATGACAATCGGACAATCCGAGAAGGGGACTGTTCTTTGTTGTTTTTATGGGTTTTTACCTGTGACATAAATATAGATATGCACTACAGAGGAGTATATTTTCAGTTTAACATCTTTTATATTCTAGAAGTCATTTCAGCATCACCATGCTGGATCGGGACTCGGGTAGGCAACAGTGTTGCCGCCGGTTCAACCCTTGCTGTGTCCTGTTTTCCAATAAATCCCTAAACATACATTATGAAAATCTCATATTGTAACATCTTTCCTTCTTTAAAAAAAATAAGTTTTTGTTTCCAAACCATTTTTTTTCTCATACCATTCAGTTAACATAAGTTCTACCCTCCATAATTTGCTGCATTTCAACATGACTCTAATGAATACTAATACTTTTAAGTTTCAGCCTTACATCTAGCTGACTAAAACTACTTTTTAAACTCTGGTTCCATCAACTGCTTGTCTTAGTCCTAGTGTCTGTGTTGTCATTTATTCACTTGGGCACATAATCTTTAATATACTGTGGGTTTTTTTCTCTTTTGCGATTTGCTATGTCACAATGGCTGTGTCTTCAACTTGCGGAGACGAGAATGGACCAATTTCCTTCAACTCGATGTCATGGACAAATGTTACTGTTTCCGTTCTTGCGCGTCTGTTCCGGATTAAGTTTGCCTTGTGGTGCGTCCTTGTCCTGTAGTCCTTACACAGGGTAACAGCGTGGGGGTGGGGGGGGAGGTCCCCCCACCACTTTGGACGGAACAAAAATTGCAAACATCATGCTAAATCACCGTTTTTTAGCCCTCTGACCGGGAAAAATTGGCCTTTTTGATTGAACACCCCCTGAGAGGGAAAATTTTTTCCCAAACTGGGGAAATTTGCCCCCTCAGAGCGGGTAGGCCCGATTTGCAATTGTGTCCATATACTGTTGCCATTGGTTTGGCGCGGAACGTTTCGCACTGCGTATCGGGTGTCTTATGATAATACTGGCGGGCATCTTCAGTCTCAATTTTTTACGACCCCGTTTCACCGGTTCTATTACGCGGCCTTTGCCATACTTTCTCTTTCTGATGTGCCTCTGGGTCACTCTTACACACAATTCCCCTCTTTAATGGTGACAGTTCTTTTGCACCTCTGTCGTAGTGGCATTTTGCTTTCTTGGGTTCTCAAGCTTTGTTTCTTGACTTGGGTTTGTATTTTTGGATTTCAACAAAGCATGTCATGGGACAGCAGTGTCTTGTTAATCTTCCAAAGAAGCACTGTGCTGGAGAACGGTTAAGGCATGCTGTGGGGGGGTTTCTCATGTGAGGATTAGTGCGAGGTTCAAGTTTCTGTGAGTTTTGTTTGTTTCCTAATGAAGAATCTTTGCGATCTTTATTGTGCATTGCGATTGTTCCATTATTTGCGGCAAATTCCGGTGTGTGGAGTGAGCGTGAATTCATATTATTAGCAAATTCAGCGAATGCTCATGAGTTGAATGGTGGTCCATTGTCCGAAAGATGCTGTACGGGTATTCTGTGCATGGCAAAATGTCTCTGTAAGATCTTGATGATCGCGGCCTGGCGGTTGGCATCTTCTTGTGTGACAATCGATCACCACACTCAAGAAATAGTCCGAATAGTAGTCTACACAACAGATATAATCAACAATGTCGATTGTGAAAAGATCTATGCCAATCTCTTGCCAAGGTCTGTCTGGTATCTTGTGGCTGATTAAGGGTTCTTTGGCTTGTTCTGTCTGGTAGTGGTACATACTTTGCATTTGGAGGATTGTAGTAGTTGATTTTTTATTCCTGGCCAGTAAAACACCAGTTCTTAGCCTTTTACGCATTTTTCTTGTTCCGCATATATTTAAATATTAAGTGGGACCCCCAGCTGAGACAAAATCATCTTGTTTTATTCTACATGTGTGTGGAATGTGAATTTGTGATTGAATGTATGCATTGCTATTCAGCTTTTATATTATCACTTGAAAGTGCATTTTCCAATTTTATTTTGTATATATGTTATGCATTAAACTGTTAAATATAAAAAAATAACCAATATAAAATGTGCCTTAAATGTTAATGCTTTATACTTCGTGGTTAATAAATTCATACAAGTTGTGTAAAATGTCATAAAACACTTTGGACTTGCTCTCATATCAGTGTCTCTTCGTGGTATAACTGAACAGGAAATTGATGATAATAAATTGAATGGCTAAACTTTAAACTCAGCAAAAAAAGTTCCGGACAGTTAGAAAAATTTAAACAAAAAAATTTCAGATTTATTTCTCATAGAAGGCCAAATAATTTTATATCAAATAAAGAGACATCAATCTCCTCGTCAGTTTTGGGTGGAATTGCAATGTTAGCATTCATGCAGGGGGGGGGTGACTGCTACATTCACTTTAACAAGGCAAGGTTCTTAAATGAAAAATTGCAAGAAGGAACTTAGCATTTCGGTCATTTCAATTTGGAGCAGTGAATCTATCTGTCTGTGAGTCCGTTACAACACAAAGACAATATTAATGATACTTGGTTGGTCATAAAGAGGACTTGACATTCATTGTACCCCTTGGCATCTTTCAAAGGTCTCTGGTGTCCACCATAACCTTCTTGCCAAGTGAGGTGTAAGTCGAGTTTTCTTTGCAGTTTTCTGACCATATTGACGACGTCATGGAGTCATTCCTTACAGTTGGGAAACTGAAGAGCGACGGGCACCTGACCCGTGTGAGCGGAGGCATGGATTTGGGACTAAATAACTGGTGCGGTCACAGTTTATCTCCTTAGATCTATAGAGTTCTGGTACGTTGGGGTTGTAACTTTGGGTCCACCGGGTCTCTGGCGATAGTTAATTTCTCCACTCTCAATGTATCGGCGGTGTGTGTGACTTGAACTTGAACTTGTGCTTGGTGATACGTGAAAAACATGAGCGCTCATGAAAGGAGCGTCCACCTGACATACCCTATGGTCCGCAACGATCCGGCTCCGAAGTATTTGGCGCATTTTGACAGAGAAAAAAACATGCAGGGGATTAACACAGGGTTTCAACACTCGGATCTTCCCACTTTCATCTCACATCTGTTTCCAGGGTGGAAGAAAGTGGTCAAAATTTGGAATTCAATTTCAAACTTTTAATAACTGGCACCTCCATTTCTTGCATTTTCATTTATGCACCTGGTCATTGACAAATGATGTAACCAGCGGGCCATGCATGATTGGTCACATTTTTAATCTCCTCAAGCTCTTATAGAGGATGAATTTCTGTTTTATGTTGTATGTACAACTCTTGCCTTTATTAAATATAAAGAAAAAAATTACTTTTCTAAGTGTCCAGGACTTTTTTTGTGCAGAGTTTATATCCCAACTTACAAATATCAGTTTCATACACACACTTGCCATAATATTGCAACATGCAGAAAACGAATTCATAATCACATCTTGATTTCAAATATACCATGGATTCTTTACACACATTACATATGAATTCCAAGTTGTGTTTTTTCTACGATGCTATCCCCCAGAATCCAAAAGGGTGTAAAACATGTTATTTGGAAACTTGATTGCCATGTTCCCTAAATATGTCTTATTAAACTGCGAACAAAAACTTGCCAGTTGCACTCCAGAATAAATACAGACACAGAACAAAAGAAATGGCTTCAAAATGATTCACAACCCGCCCGCCCCCCCCCGACTTACTTAAGAATTGGGGGGCGGGTTTTTTTCATATCATCTACACGTAGCCTTAGTAATCCCTAGCCTTAGTAATCCATGAGAACCTAATCTTTACGTCCAATTCGGTAGTTGGCAATTTTGTATTTCTGTCCATAAACGGACAGAAATTACACGAGTGCTATGGAGGACCATGGGCACAGGTGATTGGTCATAACACAAAAATGCAAGATCGGAATCAACTGATTTTTTAAACTTTTTGTGAATAAGCTTTCTCAGGATATCTAGTGAACAATGAATAAAACAGAAGGTGTTGAAAATCATGAAATTCACCTTTAATAATACCATTTTTAGAGCCTTATTGTTTGCAAACCTGATTGGTTAATTTAAATTAGCTTAAATTAGTCTACAGATGAGGTGACATCAATGTTACAAAAGCCAAGTTAGTTAGAAACTATTCTCGACATGTTATCGTGCAAAGAGTATGCCCCATTACAGTTACAGATACAATAACCTATCACGCTCCGAGTGAGCTGTAAATTTTAAAAGCACAAAGCCACGGTGCTGATGCTACACGCATACTGCCGGGCAGTCCTTTGTTCGTTGACCGCTGCTTGGCATCGCATGTCACCTCTATAGTTGGAAGTCCACCACGACCCGTACTTGGATTGTGCCCTCAATCACTCCAACACAAACTGTGTGCAAATTGTTGAACACTAATAGTATGGATATCATTGTGACGGAGACAAAAAGACAAAGATCAAGAATAAACATTATCATTGGGTTACACAACATGGACTGAATGAAGTATAAAAGATCTTTTAGAAGTGTGGCCAATGAGAAAAGCAAGAGTTTAGCACATCCCATATGTCAAAAGTGAACTCTTTGGGTGACCCACAGCTCTGTATACAATTTTCTATAGACATGTACACCAGTGTACCCAACCGGGGTGGCAAGAGGCAGGGGCAGTGTGATCCCAGGGTTGCCAAGACATAGGACCCACTTGTGTTAACCGCACCAAGTGAACTCCGCACGGGCTCTTGATGTACAATAAACCCATAAAACTTCAAACCTGTACCGAGCTCTGGTAACCACCAGAAGCTTACGAGGGTTCCGCAATACAAAACAGATGAAATGGCACCCTATCCGAGACCAGAGCTGTTCAAATGGATTATCTATCTGAAACCCGGGGCCAGGCAAATATGGACCATTGGAATTTGAACCTGGGATTTTACAGTCCATTTGAGCAATTTTATGGATGATTTCCGGTTTTGGAGCATGGTATCAACACTAAAATCTAACATCAAATTCTAGCAGAGTCCTGCTAATTTATACTCTATCTGAGACTTGAAAAGCCAATTTGATACTTAGATAGACATAGGTTGAATATGATACCCTACGTTGCCAGTCTCGAGACCGGCATGCCCTGCCCAGGTCTGGCGTTTTTTGTAACTCGGGTGGGTACCCCGACCAGAATACACTGCCCCCCCCCCCGCCCGGCAGTACACAGCCGATTGAAACGTGTATCCTGAAAAAGCCCATTTAGGCGGCGTGGTGTGGCCAAGAAATTTCACATTTTAGATGTCCGTCATTGGTTTTAACATGTAAAAGCGAATCTTCAAACAAAAAATGCTGATTTTTTTTGTGATTATATTTATAAGACATGTTTTTTCATTTTCCAAAATCGTTGGAGCTGAAGAACACTTCCGCTTTAAGGGTTATTTCTGAATTTTATTTATAAAAAATTAATTGATAATGATTATAATGATGATGAATAAGAAATCTTTTTGACCTTACATATTAATTAAATCAATTTGTGCGGCCTGTATGATCTTTGGTGTTTGAATGATTTTCTATATTGAAAGAGTCTTGCCGCCATCGTCTGAGCCCATAGCCAATAGACCATTTGCACAATCCCCGAAATGCATCTCATTCGGTGCCCATTTCCATCCGGGAACTTATACCAGTCTCAAGTCAGCTAAAAACATACGATTATGAGCGTACCAAAAATACCAAAAAAACTTAAACATCTGTGCGTTGCACTATAGTTGTGTATCGCCCGTCAGGTGACAGGTAGGGCACAGTTACGACGAAAATATTCAGTTTGTGTCGTGAATTCAACACCAGTGCCTCAATTGTTTTTTGTTCCATATATATTCTTCTACATTTTTGTAAGATTAACTTCATGTGAAAAGGTACTTTGTATGTATTGTAGTTTTAGGCACCGTCCGGCGACGCGAACACCACCGTACACACCAAACACAAATTTTTTGTAAACATGATCTCTGGTACAAGTTCCCGATGGAATGGCACCGAATGAGATGTCATTTCAGGGATCGTGCAAATGGTCTATGTTGAGGTATAGCGCCACCAGGAATATTAGCCTTGTTCAAATCAACGTGTATTAGTCATACTTATGCTAATCGTTATAACAAAGGGATAACATTGAAATCCTATTCATAATTTATGGGTCAATCCGCGTAGTTATTGTTTATATTTCGAGCAGTATGCCACAAAGGTATGTATCTGAAAACATCTCAAAATGTTATTTATATCAGCCTCGTTCGCAACATTGGAAACTCGCAGGTGTCTCTCTTGAAGTAATCTCTTATAGTTCGCCGCAAATCAGCCTATTTTTTACTTATCAACTTCTCTCTTCTCCGCACCCCAATCTCCTCCAGGTGCCTGGGTCTGCCCTTGATGTAGACCTGACCTTTGCCTTCTAATTAACGAACAAATACAAAACATTGCAAAGTGAAAGAAGCAATAAGGGAACAATTTGGACACCAGTACCAATTTCATCAAATTGGAGCGTGGTTAAGTGCTACCCAAGAATGACCTTCAACCTTAATAGGGCTTTCCAGTATACTGAAGTCGACCTAATACCTTTTTAATCCTTACAACAACACCAATTATTGGTGTAGCTACATTGAACACAAAGGTAATTTTTCTAGACTGTTTGGAGATGTATAATAGCAATCCACCAGTGCATTGAAATAGACCTTTGATTTACAAAAGAATAAATAGAGGCTTACTGTATTTTTGCGAAACGAAACAGCGCCCATTGGATTACACTACTTTATTCCGTCATGCGTGCATAACGTGCATAACGAAATAAAGCGTTTAATCAAATGGAGTTTCTGTTTCGTTTCGTTCGCAAAATACATTACCTAATATGAGGCTGATCCCTCTCCCTTCTCTCTAATGTACCCAGAAGTGGACCAAAATAACACACAACTCGCAATGGGCAATATCTGCGTATACTCCATACAGATAAAGCATGAAATTACATAACCAAGATAATAAGAGGCTGATCCCTCCCCTCTAATTTACCCAGAAGTGGACCAAAATAACACTGATGTCCATTGCAATATCCTATATAGCCCCCATACAGATTAAAGCATACACGATTTCATGGAAAGATGACCTCACCCTTATGCTGTTGTCCAATGTTGAAATATCCTTACCCAGAATAAAGCACAAAAAGGCATCCATTTGATTGGAACACTATTACTGTATTGACAATCAACAATAGCTGCATTATGCTTTATTCCATATTTATAGCTATGTAGGCTAAAAAGAAAAAGTTTTATCATAGCTTTCCTGTAGCTCAAACCTTAAAGGAAACAACGAATAATATAGACATTTATTATTTAATATCGTCATTCCCGCGTGGTATAACGAAAACTTTGTATTGTAACAGTATTATCAACGTCCCCGTATGCCATACAATATTTTTTTTTTAATCTTGTAGTACATCCGGGCATTTTTAGCGATCAATTATCGTATCCAGTGATTGGCCTCTCGATATCAAAAGTTGGCTGATACAGAGTCGGTCACCGGCACAGATGCTTTTATAACATGAGCTAGCAAACGCAAGCTCAAAAGCCGTAACCATCTTATCCCGCAGTGCGTACTTATATCCAAAGCGTGGTGTACCAATTTATTCATATATTTCCCTATTTAACATAGCCGTGGTGTACCCCCCCCCCAATTTATTCATATATTCACGCAGTGCATAGAACGATGTACCGTTTCCAGGGCCAACAGGTTACGGCGCATATGCGCGTACGCGTTTCGAATGGATACCGTAATGATATTTATAATTTCCAAAACACGGTTACGGTGGCCGCCTATTCTTCACCGCGGGCGTACGGCATCTCGTTTATTAATATCTATGGTCCACCGGAGCATGTTCACTTATATTTACACGTTGAAATTCTTATTTTGTCGTTCACATAGTGGACGTATTGTATTTCACATCATCTTTTGATATCTAAACAAATTGGAAGATGATTATAAATATTACTTGAAATTTAACTTATTCAGGATTTTACACTAAGTTTTAATTGGAAATATATCTTTTAATTAACAGAATAGGGCAAATCAAAATCGCAAAATCTTCAAAGCCGTATTTCTCGAAATGCGTATTTTGGCAAATACGCCAGTATGTGATGCGGCCGACCCCGATATATGCCGTCGAGGCAGAGAGAATTTGCGTGAGTTGAAGAGGGATCACTTTGCTGTAGATGTAAACTCTAATGGAAGGGAATATGTGGCTCAAAGCGGTAGTGGAGTTGGACCAAGGGAAAAACAGAGAAGAAACCAGGGTTCTCGAGCAGAGTGCAGCAGATGTATGACAACCAATACTGAGGCGTTGCCCAGTGGATCTTTAAAAAAAGTATGTGTCAAAACAAACTTTTCATCCCCGAGGTTGGAGCGTTCTTTCAAACGCCAAAACCAATGCACTAGAGACGCAGAATATCCTTTGGCTACAAGAATGCCAAGGTTGGACAGGTAATCTTGGTAACTTTATGAGGGTGTTGTCAACAAAAGCAGGGCTGTTCAAGATGCTATATACAAACCATTGTATTCGTGCTACATGATCCGTACACTAGACAACGAGGGCTTCACTACCCGAGAGATATGCCAGGTCTCCGGACATGCAAATGAAGGTAGCCTAGCAAGTTATGTTGGAAGGTTAAATGATAGCAGAAAGCAAGACATGTCCGATGCACTTCACGGTCGTTGGGGCATAGGCCTACAGGTAATCATATAGAGCCAAAAACAGTGCCAGCAACAGTTAGTAGCCTCGAGAAACCAGACAACTGCCACGGGTGATGCTGGAGATCCATGATCTTGATATGGATTTGGAACTGTCTAGTTCACAGCTAGCCGTCATTGCGGAAGTGTTCACTAGAACAAAACAGGTAAGAATGCAGGTTAACGCCTGGCCAGCGGTGCTTCTGAGGTTGACACCATCTGATGCAGTCCTTGTGATATTGAAGCAGTAGTGTACCACCACACGTCGCACCACGACAGTTCAGCCTGTGCAGCAGCAATATCACCCATTTGTGTTGCACACAACCCCACTGCCAACTTCACTTAATTACTACAATTAACTTTCACACAAGAATTGTAAATAGCTAGTTATGGATTATTGGATGCTTTCTTCATTTAAAAACGGTGGAAAAACTGTTGATAGTTTGAACCTGGAGCTTTGTGTTGGAATTGTTGAACTTTGAACCTGTAACGTTTGGAAGACAAAGGAAGTTGATGAAAAACGACTTCTATCAGTGCCGGGGTAAGAATGAGTGTCCCATGAGAGAGTGTCCGAGCTACAATAGCAGACTTGTATGGAATAAACCGTGACCTTGAACTTTTTGAACTTATTTTAAATTTCTTGAAAAAAATGATGATACAGCACTCAATGAAGAAACACAATAGAAAGATGGGTGGTAGGAAACTCAGTCACACGGGCACCGTAGTATATGGGACACGGTATGCTATTATTTCTCTTTTCCTTATCAGTCAGCATGATATAAATAATAATAATAATATTGAAGACTTTTTTCCGTTATGATACAAGAATATATTGCATAGATACGAAAAATATTGTAATCGTCTTCGACTCGTAAATATTTTTCTAGCTCGTTCAATATATTCTTGTATCAATAATCAACAGCCATTCAATATTATATAAAATTACTCTGTAAAAATACATTATTGCCACATATCGAGTGGTTTCATGAAAAACAGAATTATTTTAACCAAAATGAATAAAACCATATAGGCTGACCATGTGCTATTTAAAATTCTCGCTATGGTATAACGGTTATGCGATCGGGAGGCCCGTTGCGTCCACCACATGCATAGTAAATAAACATTAGGGAAAGCGTCACGTTGAAGGTGTATGACACTAATGTGCTGTCATGGGGCATAAAACGTATAAATATCCCATATACACCAGCGTGAATTCAAATAGTGCATGGTCAGACAAAATGTTTTTTCAATTTTAGGGTTAGTATAATTCCGTTTTACCATGGAACCACTCATGTTTGTTCAATAATTATTTTTATAGCGTATATTGTCTAATTATTCTTAGTACAAGTTCTCCTTTAAAGGGACACCATGGCATGACAAATAGTCAAACATAACTGAAACGGACCTTACTGAAATCAATTCAAAAAATTTGAAAATGATTAGGTGTTTACATTTTGTAAAAAAGGGAAATTAACTAATATTATTTTCCTGGTAAGCTTCCCTCTCAGCCAAGGATGTGCATTACTGCCAGCAGTGAATCAAACTTGAAAAGATGAAGTCATCAGCTACACATTGTAACTTGTGTGCTAATCCCGGCTGAAGAATTCAAATGTATAAACCCGGTCTGAATATTTTGAAATTGTGTCACAAACATGCTAAGATACACATGTAAGTCTGGAAGGAATGTCCAACCCCTTAACACTAACTGCATAGGGGGGGTCCTAGGGGACCCATTTTTTGTTTTCCAGCCATCGATTTTTAAAAGCTGCAATATAATTGGTTTAGATTTTTTTGTATTCGTCTAACTTAGTTGCGCTTACATTTGTGCCAAAAAAATTCAAATCCATCGCGTCGGTTTTGCGGTCATGCATGGTCCCTAGGAAGCCCCCCCTTAGGCACTAACGGAAGGGCCCATGACAAAAATGAAAAATCTTATTAGAGTTACTGTGATTCTGATTTTACATAAGTGCATACACCTATGACATAAACCAAGTAAATAAATTAATTAAAAAAATATTGCAAAGTATAGTAGGCCAGGCCAATAATATTTTATATAAATTCATGTAGCGGTTACGGCAGGGAACTATGGTAAATTAGATAAGAACCCTAAAAATAAAAATATAAAATGGAAGAGACATTTATGTTTGTGCTTAATTGTTAAATATAGATCATTCTTCACCAATTAAAGCAAATCAGACACAGTCTAGGTGAGCCAATGCCGTAGAAAATGCAGAACAAATTAGTGTCTTTTTCACACATTTTGACGCAAAATTAAAACACTGTTTTTCACCTAATTTTCCCTAACTAAACAACTTTCTTCAGTTTTTATTTTTTTACTGTTGATGTCTTTGGAAGCTTCTCACATGTGGTGGGATCTCTAAAAAATTTCCTTTAGGAAAGTGGTTTATTGGGCATAACCCCCCCCCATATGCATAAGGACGTGCAAATCCCTTATGCAAAAAGATTAAGTGTTAAGTTTCTGTGGCAGGAATTTGCCACGAAATTGCCACTAATATCTTGAGTTTTTACGATTTTACAGAAAGCAACGTATATAAATTGTTTTCAATCAGATTTCATAGGGTTCTTTTCATACATCTGAATATATTTTTCATAACCATTAGGTCCCCCGTATGTCCCTTTAAAATGTGCATTTGTTTTTAGACAAAAGCGTATGCCAAAATTTTTTCATGCATTTAGGCAATTTTTTGGCAAATTTTTTCCTGAAACTCTTTATAAAAAATTCAGGAAAAAATGTGATTTTTTTACACCTATGCCATCAGGAAGCCGAGATGAACTGTTTTCTGGCCTAAGAGTTGTTCATATTTCTTAATGGGTTTTGGCAGTGGCCTAGGGAGCTCTTGTGGTTTTTGTGGGGGCAAAAGCGAGGTCAGGAAAAAAAAAGACGTCCCGATTGGATGGGTAAACAGGTCAAAATGGCTAATTTTGCATGATTTGTCATCTAAATTGACCATTATACCTCATTTTAAAAAATGCACTGTGATGTGGAACGGGCTTGGGACACAGATTTTAGGGAGGCCAGTGGACATACCAATTGGAGGGGGCGAGAGGGGAGGTTAATTGCTCCCCCTAGCTCCAAAATCATGGGAAGATATGAATAACATGCATTTTCTGACAGATTTTGTCATTCCCGCGCCATTATCGCTTGCTAATCCTTTAACCAAGAATGTTAAAATGCTCAGTTCTGTTGACTTCAACTTGAAAAAAAATCGTTAAAGAGACACAGGAACATTTGAAAAAATAGTGCGACCTCAAGATTTCAAATTGATATTTTTGCATGGTGTAAGCTTGTATATTACAAAAGCCTTCACCCGAAACGATTAAGACCAAATCAGCTTCCTTAGGGTAAACAGACGATTTTGTAATTTAACGTCGCCGGCGACGCTAATATTCAGCAGAAGACGATGAAAAAGGCGTTAACACAAGAACACCCATGCCGTATGCATTTTTCCACGCTATGCACAATGTTGACCGGTCATAACCTTTGTCGTTTAATACCAATGATACGAGTACAAAAATATTCATGTAATATACACATTTGTTGATTAAAAGATTAAAGTTACGACAAACATAAAGTTGGCCTACAAATTACCCGCGATGTCTGTCTCATATCCATGTCCCAATATGTTTGTGGTATGTATTTTAGTGTTAAATATATCCTTTTCTCCACTGGCCAGACTATTCATTTGAGAGGGGCAAATTGAACAAATTTCAGAATTTGTGGAAATGTGCAAGGGCCGCTTTAAATTTCAAAAGAGGGTCATCCAATGATGCTTGGAGGCAAGTTGGAATCAAGTCAATCTAATAGTTACTGTTTGTGGGGTCTGAATTGTTGGACACCAACGATTGACAGACAATAGCCAAAAGATTGAAGGAGGACATAATCATGACAAAAAGATAATCAGTGATGGTTTCTGATGGATTAAAAATGCATCCAATTTACTAAGAGATTGCAATGAAAGAACACGTCCAAATTTTCCAGCAACAGTCCTAAAAATAGCAGAAAAGGGATAGATTGGGCTGCACTGAACACTTAAACAGTCTCACACCAATTCAATATTGTTATAATAGCCACCAAGAAGCCCCTAGTTGTACAATTTCAAAGTTGAGTGTTTAGTCTGGATATAATAGTTAAATTTGCATAGCACTAGCAAGTTGAGAACCTTATGCAATGATGACATAATTCAGGGCACAGACAAGTGTTTACAGGGAAATTTAAAAAACTCTGAAGGGTATTTTCTTGGCCATTTCAATTGTGCAACCTACGCATTGGTATAAACCCATTAGTATTACAAAAAGTAACTTGCTTGATAAAACCAAGAAAACGGTTTTAGGCCTTTCTACATGCAAGGGTGTACACATGAAAAGCAATACAAACATACAAAATCTAACGTTTTGACAAACAATTGAGGGCTACCCTACATGAAAAATAAACCTGTCATTAACCATGAGGTATTCAGGTTTCAACCCCTCAAACACCCGCTTTATCTTTTGGTTGCAATCTTATTCCAAACCTCAACTCAGAATAGGGCTGGTCAAAGGTCTATGTCGCACAATATGATGAAGATGCGTTCCGAAAATATTAAAATTTCAAATTAAAGTGTTGCACAACACGTTTTCGAAAAATGTTACTTTTCTCCATTTGCATTATAATAGGCACACACTTATGATTTTATTTGCAATTCCAAATGGTGCGACTCAATTAAAAACAGATGTGTAGATTAGATGAGATGTAGTGAAAGTAATTACTTCAACGGTGATGAAAGTGCGCAAGATACGAAAAACCTGTATTGACTGGATAAAACAAGGGACACAAGATGGCAAAGCAAGAGGAAAATGTTTCAACCAATTCCAGTAAATGAGTGTAAGTATAAAATGTAAAGTATGTAAAAAAACAGTTACATATTTCAATTTGAGTTAATTTTTCTTGTTCATTTATTAGTTTGATAATAATGCCAAGAACTGAATGGCCAGACTAAATGCTCATGAGAGCTTTACGTGACAAAACCTATGTCTTTGCAGATATCAACCAAGAGCTTGTGAAACCGCCCCATCATCAAGAGCATTAGCAAGATTCAACATTGAAGTTGACATCATGAGAACAGGCATATAACTGTAATGAATTAATCTCTTTAAAAACAAAAAACCACATCCTATCAGTAAGAAATTTGCAATTTAAGTGCGAGTTCTTGCATCTTTTCCATGGTGTATTGATATAGGATTAAATCCCCAACATGCAGAGACGAGGCCTATATTGCCATTACAAAATTTAAAAATTTTTCAATTTCAAACAAATCTAATTGCTCATTTATGTTAAACTATACCATTCTGCTGCTATCCCTAGAAAGTGATGGACAAAACCATTTGGACCTAACACCTAAGATATATCTATTGCGTTTCCTCTGCCAACCCAAGCCCTTGAATATCTCCGTTGGAAGATCATGTTTCTAGTGACTAAACGGAGGTCCGCTGGTTCGAATCTGTGAGAAACCTGAGTACTATGTAAAGTTTAAAATTGGTACAAAATTCCAAATTCCTAATGCCAGTATTAAAATCTGCCAAGCCAATTGGCTCATACACACAAAAGGAGCAAATCACATTCACTTATTCTATGGAGACTGTGCGCATGATTCATCAGGGACATCAATGTTGTGGAGTCTATCATTAAAAACACTATCTGTGATTTATCCCACCCAATAAGTCAAAAATATTCTTGAAATGTTGCAGTAACAGCTTTAAAGTGAAGGAATAAGTCTCTAGGAATTCTCCTAAGTTATTTTTTTTTTTGCACTGAAACATTGTCAGAAAAAGAAAAATTCAGGGTTGCAAGATATGAAAAACCATTCAGTTAGTGTTGTAGTGTTGTACAGACACAATGACTAAATATTTGATTTTTTCATTTGTAGGGTGTTAGGATACTCAGTGGACAGACATGCAAAAATCTGATTTTGAAATTTTTGATTTAGAAAATCCAATGATAGAACCCAACTCAAAACTTTATTGCCATCTACCAAGTGCATTTAAATTTATTTTCTTCCATTTGTAATACTTCTGAATGAAAAACGGCATTGCTATGTCTTTTCCCAATTCCACTGCATTGTATATAATGCACTTAAAGCAATATTTGTTTGACAGAGCACCACCCAATTTGTCAAAAAAAATTGAGAGATTTTTACACTGGTTTGCTTGTGGTAACTGGCTAGTAACCATACCTGTGAATGGCTAAGCTCAGAAAATGTCTGTCTCACAAACGAAGGACTAGGAATTTTGTACTTAAATTAAATTTTTTTTAAATTTTTTTCGGGAATCCCGATATAAGTCAACGCGCTGCTGGGAAACGGGCCCCTTTCCAATGTGAAATAGCTGGGGAAATAGCGCCCTGTAAGTGTCTACGCTCATCCAATTAATTGTTTTAATTGGTGCAGGCAAATTCAAGTTAGGCCTTAGAGGTTTTTTCTAGAGGTGGCACTATTCATAATGGAAGGACATTAAACGTAGCATTTCCAGCTCTTGCGTACAAGGTCCAATCTGGGATCCAAAATTCGTATACCATAAATCGCTTATTTATGATAAGATACGCATTTTTTAGCATTCTCGTTTGAAGGTATAGTTCCTAGACAATCACCAACGTAAAAACTGTGCCTGAATATCAATTTTAAAAATTGGGGGCGCTCTTCAAAAAAATGTGCGAATATTGCTTTAACAAAGTTGAAGTGGCAAATACAGAACATCTAAAGGCAACACGTATGCACGTCAGTAACTGATTTTGAAAGATATTTATTCAGAGTAGCTTTCACTAGTCTGTTTCAGAGGAGCGTACTCATCAATGAACCTAACATCGATAATACAATTTACTCCGTTAACTTTGACTGGCATCCACACAGGCTTTTATCAAGACAACTTTAAAAGGAAAGGGGTCAAGAATTTGTCCACAAAAAAGTAACATTTTTTTCGTTTAAATATGCCTACCAATCATGTTCAATGACAAAGTGAAAGATTTTTCAACACAAATTAAAAAATCCATCTGTCCCTCGGACCGCCTTTGTCGCCTGCCATAAAGGTTTGTGAATGATAGTCCTCACATGACCTTCGACCTTGCTAGTGACCTTTGACCTCATAAACAAATGAGTGTGGCATGTAAATCCTTAACAGTTTTGGTTCCAATTGGAACTTCAACTTTTCAAATGAGGTCAATTTTAATTTTTCAGCTTATTTTACAAATGACTTGCCTTACAAAATGGGGGGATGCCAGTTTCACCTGTGCCCATTTGTTTAAAAAATCCATTGAAGTATGAATATTACAGGCACATGTTAAACCTTTTTCAACAACAACAGACATCTCAACAGTGGACAAGTATCCCTATGTGGCTTCCGCCTTAAAGGCGACTCATAAATGTGTATTAATCAAAAATAGTCAACTGAACTAAAGATTCAGTGTCAAATGCTCCATTCCAAAGTTTTTAGATAAATCAGATTTTTTCATATTTTGATGCCCAGTAAACATTTATGTTTCAGTATAACAGGGTCCATAGGATACCGTGTATAACAAATTTCCGGATCTGGATTTTATAACACAGTTGTTATTTTATATGAAGGACCTTAATTGATTTGAGCCGTATTAATGTACAAATTTGCAAAAATTACACAATTTGTTTGAAAGGAGTCGGCGGCGCCTCCTCGGGAAATCTCTGAGTGTCAGGCCTATAAGGCAAGAGCGACACAAAAAGGGCAGATTATCTATTGATCAAATCACCCAGGATAATCTTCAACAATTACTGGGTGACCTTCAAAATGCACACATCTCCTTATTATAGTAGATTCCAATTGATGGTAGAGTTATGGGCGGTGTTTGGACTTCGTCCATTACGCAATAGGGGACAGCAATAACCAAAATCTTCGATTTCTCCTCGCAATACAGTGGCGTAACCAGACTTTGCAAATGGGGGGGGGGGGGGCAGAAGGGGTTGCCAGTCAATTTTTTGAGGGGCAATTTGGGGTCCTTCCTTCTCCATATCACTGTACAAAAGTCAGTTTCAATTTGGGGGGGCTGTGGTGGGGGGCAAAGGGGGGTTCATTTGGGGGGCTTGCACCCCCCCTGCCCCTGCCCCCCCCCCCCCCCCCCGCTTTTACGGGTACGCCACTGTCGCAATACAAAAGAGATTAGGATTGAAAGAAACTGGTCAACTACAAATAAAGGTACGTTGTTCGTCCAGTCAATACTGATTGTGCAGTGTCTTAATCATATTAAGACCATAGGCCAATCAATAAGTAGGTTATTCGCTTACAGGCACTGATATTACCAAAACCAAAGCCAAGGTTTACCACATGGGGGCTTCGCCGGACCCTTTTTGGGGTCGCGGACTCTTAAGAGGGGGTCGCGAAGTTAATTTAAATGAAAATGAAACACTGTCCAAAACCCAGGACCAGGCAAACAGAATTGGCAAATAATATAACTAATATTAATTTAACTATTAGACCGTAAGAAGTTTGATCAAAATGGAACGAGGTACCAGATCTGAATCCATGGGGAGAGGTTCGTTAATATGGAAGTCAAATGTTTAAAGTGCTCTACAGCTAATGTAATATAGCTCAATTATTGCTAAGGTCACCAGCAGTTAAAAAAGTCAATTGGGTCAAGCGTTATATTGGAAAATAGGCTAAAGGTATTTGTTTATCAATGAAAGGTCATGTTTGTAATACCCAGATTTTGTGGTAAAAATTATTTTTAAAATGTTTTTATTTGATTCCCAAATATGAAAATGCTATATTACATTCGATTCGAGCAGTCAAACAATTTGACCCCCATAGTACTTTACCCTCTCCTGGAGCCACCCGCAGCAGCGGGTCCCCGGCAGACTTTTATATTTGCAAAAGTTAATTTGTATCTGAATTTCCCGTGTCAGATATTGGTACCTCGATTCGTTTGATCACCAACCCTTCGGGCTGATTGGTAACTATATGTCAAGCAAGCCAAAAATGATTTGCAGTGTTTGATTAATCAATTGAATTTTTTTTTTTGTATTTGATTAAATTTCCGCGTGCTTGCGAGCAAATCTTTGATTATTGTCACTTAAAAGGACTGTTCAAAGACCAAAAATGTAACCCAATTGTAATGAAATTAGTGGTATTTTTGCACACTTGTGCGCAATTGTTAGGATGGAGAGCAACCATGCCCTTAGAATGCCAACAACCAATTTTTAGGGATTGCCCTTGCTTCCCTGTAATCAGTAGTTAGAGCTTCGGTGAATATAGGCGACGTTGTTGCAAGCCCCTGCCCCTGGCTTGAAAAATTGCGTGCCACTGACATACCTGTCCACAACACCTTCAATTTTTCTGGACTGTGTCAATTGATTTTTGAGAATATATATTTTGATAATGGGGTCGACGTAAGCTAAGTGTCAACAAATGGGGTCTCAGACAAAAAAGGTTGGGAAAAACCTGAACAAGCGGATGATTGCTTGTAATTGAAAGTAATTGAGGCAATTACAATTCAAAATGGGTTTACCAAATACTTTGTATTTTATAGTATGTGAGCATAGTGTGTCTACCCCGAAGTGGTTTTAAAAAAATGCCTACCACACAATATCATAAATGTGAGAAGGCTTCGGCAATGTGTGATACAATGCAGAATTTTTATCTTTCATTAAAATCAGCTTTCACCTGCTTTCAATGAAACTTTCCTGGATTTAGTTTGGCTTTTTTGAAAATTCTAGGGTTTATGTTTTGACTATTGATTTGGATTGTGAATGGCCCAACTGCTCAGGGTTGGCATCATGGCACAAGCGCACTATCATACCACAAAAAAATACATGGACTAAAGTTTTTATATACTATCCCTCACTTCATACCTCCACCTACAGTAAAGTAAAAGGCTTTCCACTATCAACGGAAGCTACTCATAAGGCCTATGTATTATTCGTCAGCATGAAATAAAACGGCACACTGTTTTATCCCGTGGCATTTTCTTTCATCCAAAGTAACATGTACCTTTAAAAGGATCACAATGATTAATTTAAATTATTTTAATATAAACATATGCTGAATTTCTATCGGAGCAATACTGATCAGAAATTTTCAAAATATTTGTACAAAAGAAAACAATACAAGCTTAAAGGGACAGGAGGAGATTTTTTTTAGAATACACATTTCTATTGCTATTTGAATGCCTCAGTAATCATATTAGAGAGGTGAATGATTACATATGAGTCCCCATGTACCCAGGTAAAGTGAATCCATGCATTGATTTTGAAATGTCCGTAACAATCCTTTTGGTTTGGGAGCTATAAACTGTCAACGTCTCAGGCTGTTTTGTTCCTTTTCCAATCCTGTGGTGCAAGAAGCTACATTTTCAGCATTGTTACTTTACAAACAAAAACTGACAAAGAGGTTCCCTAGGCTATGCCTCGTCCAACGTAATTGTCAATAGGCCGAAGAGTGCTTTCACTCCGACGAGAAGGGTACAATCAAGCCAAAGTCGCAAGGTGATTTCCTGGGGATAATGCAGATCGAGTATGGTCTTAAAATCATTAGACATCATCGAGAGATGCATCGTCAATTTGAGCCAAGAAAATCTCCAAGACGACCACAATTGATTACCAGACGAAATAATCGCTGACGGCCGTTAATCTGTGCTGTAGATCCCGAAGTGCAACGATCCGTATTCGTCTGTGTTTGAGAAGACACTATGTTAATCAAGGTTTCCTTCCAAACTGTAGATGGGATATTGCTTCAACATAGTTTTACTGAGCAGGACGAGTGACCAAATGTCCATGCCAGCGTGTAGCCAGCCCGGTGGTTCCAGAGGGGGCCATTTCCCGGTAGGTGCAACAATGTCCCCGGTCACAAGCAAAAATTTCCTGGTCGCAGGGCAAAGAAATCCAAAAAGGGGCTGAGTTAACTGATGATTTCACATAGATTTATTTCCTGTATTTCCCTCAAGATTTTTTCAGAGGTGCACTCTGGCCCCCTTTGCCCCCACCTGGCTATGCCGCTGGCCTTATGCCTAAGTACAGAGATGCTCAACTTTGCTTAACTAGGGAACACAGCAGATGGCAGCTCAGACAGCTGGCGACATGGGTTTGTTTTATGGCTGATAGCCGTCTACATCCTTTGCTGCGCATCAAGATGGAAGAGCAACTTAGGGTTCGTTGATTAAGTGCTGAGAACCTCTGAGATGACTGTTCAGGAATCGACTCAAGGTAGTGCCGGATTAGTAATGGTATGGGCCAGTATTCATTATGGAAGGAAAAAATCACGGTGTGGACAGATGGAAACATGAATGCCGTCGGTACCTGGACATTCTGGAATACCACTGCCTCCACATGCAAACAGGGTTTAAGCAAACATTTTTGCTGCAAGACAAAAACAACCACACCGCAGAGGCTTCTTTTTTTGGGGGTTTTAAAAACGTTTGGGGAGGGACAATTTCTTGAGGCAGAGGGGTGGATCAGATACCTGGCCGCTTTGCCTCTGGGCTTATTATGACCCTATCAAGCATGCGTGGATGCCAGTAGGCTGAGCCATCATGACAGGGGCATCTTCCTCAAATTCTGACAGGAGTTAGCCTCAGGCTCTGACGATGAGTTGATATGCTCGGCCCAGTGTGCATCATAAACAACCTTGTGGACAGTATGCTGCGACGTCTTGATGCACTGATTCATGCCAGGGGTGGCCATACTCGATATTAGTGAAATGATTATTTAAAACAGTACCATTGACTTCCCAATTGCCATGAAATCACTCAAAATGTGTGATATCTGTAACACGACTGATGTGGGGAAAAAATTGTACAACCTTAAATTTGCTATTCAAATACCCCCTTTTTGTGTCTTTCAGGCTAGGCTACAGTTTGTAAAGGGTTAGTTGTGGACTAAGTTCATGTTGATCCGTTCGGAAGTGACTGATCAATCAAGTAGTGCGGCGACCTACACCCCAGATATCATAAATAAATCACACTGTAAGAATCAATCATAAAAAAGTGGTAAAAAACATTTTCTTCCAACTTACCTGATAGAATTGAGAAAATGGCATGGGGCGTAGCGTAGCAGTTTACTCTGAGCAAAGGGTCCTCGGTTCGAATCTCAGTGGAACCCCACAGCCCTCCCGCGCTCATCTTGCGGCGAGTTCGTTCCACCTTTGTCCTCGCACTCCGACGGGTGCTTCTTGGGCTCCAACCTCGGCCGTCTTCAGGTAAGCCTCTAGGGGTACGTTCTGGTGTTGCTAGTGACGGCCTCATCCAACGCGGGTGGGTAGTCACTAGCGTGTGGGCTACGGATCCTGGTTCTGTAGCTACTGTTTCGGTTACGGGGTTACGGCTACTTCAGATACCAAAGCTTCTACCGCGGGAGGTTTCGTGGACATCCGCGGTGGGTGGCAGGGAATGCTAGGAATTCATCAGGATTAGTAAGCCGGTGTTCTGGGGTAGCGACGCTGGTGGAACTAGAGTAGCTCCCCGTCAGGATGATTTTCTAGCGCTTCCCCTGCGGGGGAAACGATGATTCCCGTCCGAGCAGTGGCACCTTCTGCGGTTTCTACTCGAGTAGATTTAGCGGGTGTGCACCGTGTGGATTCAGAGAGGTTTGAAACAGAAGTAATGGGCTGCAAGGTCACGATCCAGTCGGACAAAATCACGGTCATGGGGCGTATGTCAACAAGCAGGGCAGAACAGCTTCCCCCTCGCTTTGTCTTCACCACCCTCAAGCTTATCGAGTGGTGTCGCAGCTGGAGCATTTATCATCAGAGCGATCCACATCACCGGGACATCGAACGTCCTAGCGGACAGCCTCTCACGGGGCACGGGACAGGACCTTCAGAATGGTCTTCGTTCCTCAGGTGGTTCAGGACGGTGTTTCGCAGCCGGTGTTGTTCATCCGTCAATCGACAGTTCACCTCGGGAGCGTCGCTCAACCGGCATCTTCGGTTGCGATAGACGTGTGTCGATATGCTGGGAGGGCATACAGCATACGGTTTCCCGCCAATACGATCCTCCATCAGTCATAGGAAAGATCGAACGCGAACGGTGCGACATCCTTCTAGACGCGCCGTTCTGGCCAAAGTATCTGTGGTTCCGGCCGATGGTAGACGTGCTTTGCAGGGGCGTCAACGGCTTATTCATCGAGATACCGGATCTAATCCGGGTGCAAGCGGGGAGATGGAGGGCAGTCCACACTTCTAGAAACACCCTGTTGTTGAATGTGTGGACGCTTTGGCAGGAGACGCTTTTTGAAAAGGGCAGGATTTTCGACGAGGTCTGCATGCTTGACTGCCGTGGTGAGTAGATAGAGGGAAACTTCACACTCAAGTTTATATGGGATCTGGGTTTGTCTACTAACGGTGGTGCAGTGAGAGAAGTGTCTCTCCCACTTGCGCCATATAGCGGCCATTGCTTGACCTCCTACGGACAGGTTTGAATTCTGGATTAGAAGAGATACAGGCCGGAATACTGGTCCGCCAATTCAGCGATTTTCACAGAGGTTCTCCAGGGGGATTATGCGTCTTAAAGACATATGACGCCATACGCCAGTTCCTAGATGGAATGTACAATTCTCGTCCTCCTGTGCGTAATTTTCCCCCACGTGGAATAATCATATCTTGTATTGGGAAATATCTTTCAAAAGCCAACCGTTTTTGAGCCGATGAAATTGCGACTTTGAGAGAGAGATCTCTGAAGATGCCATTTCTTATTGCCATGGTTTCAGGGCGCCGCTGCTCAGAACTTCACGCTCTGTCTGCGTGTGACTTGGTTTCAAGCGCGGACTGGCACTAAACCTTGTACTTTTAAGAAGCCTTGTTTCCTGGCCAAGAACGAACCGCCCATCCTTTATTACCACCGCCAACCCGATTTTTCTCCCTGAGATGAGCATGGGATTCGTCTGTTAGGGAGGATTGTGTAAACTTTTGTCCGGTGTGCGCGTTGCGCTACTATCTGCAAGAACACATGTCGGCCATTCGGTGAGCCACGGGTCAGCTTTTTCTGACTTTCCCCCGTCCCGCTAACCCGCAGTGAGGCCACTCTGGCACGATGGATTGTCTCTGTGATTTGAATAATGCGAAGGGCCGTTTAAGGTGGCGGGGTCCAAATGGACTGCTTCATTCTCCACTGTCCGATTGCGAGCATCAACAGCTTTTCGTCACTGGTGTTTCCGCTTAAGGAAATCGTGTCGCCGTTCTTGGCAGACTGCGATGACTTTTTCCTCATCTATTTAAGGGACATTCATAGTCAGGACAAAGAGCTAGCGCCCATTTTTCTGGATCAGTTCTTAGAAATTCGCAAGCTAAATCCAGCAAATACTAGGTAAGTCTAATCGATTATTGCATGTAACGTTAGTCTAACTTAGCTGTGTGTGGTACTATGTACACTATTTAGACGGTGCAAATTCTCGCGATCTCGAGCGACTGTTTGTGTGTAACATTCATTCGTTCGGATCGGGAATTTTCACTTAAAAAACTGTTCATTTCCTTGACTCTATGGCAGATTATTGCTCATCGTACCTCCTTCCACTGGTCCGTGCAGTCTGTATGTTGATGCCTTTGTAATTCACAAAATTGCGGGGGGGGGTGGCCGGATTCAAATCTGAATCGGCTCATTTGGGCATTGGGGATTTCCAAACGTAATTTGTGAAACTGCCTACGTGCCGTTTACTATATGGCAGTCTCGGTCCTAGTGACTTAAAAATCATCTCTTAAAACCTTTGTACACAAAATCTTAGTAATTATCATATCGAATAAATCCAAGAACAATTATTGACTGTAAAATCCGTCGGGGTAGTGGATTAACCCCGCCGCAAAATTTCCAATAACGGTCGCCCATGTTAGATTTGGTGGGTGTAACCGTTCAATATGCGTAAGAGCGCCTCCTACGTTAAGTCTTTGAAACCGACAGGCACCCGGAAGTTTGTGCGTTTTTGATTTTGCTGTTGCTGTTAGGGAGCGGTCATTATTTATTCGGGGGATAAATGGGGATTTCCCCCAACTTTTTTGTGGCAAAATGTTTGCTTCCCCCCGCCTCCGCTTCCGTTCACAAATTTCACGTTCCTCCCTTGATCACGCTGATTTCCTTCCCATTTAAAAAGGTTCATGTTCCCCCTCTCTCCGTGATGAAAAATTTTCACATCTTCACATCCCCCTCTCTCTTAGCTTACAAAAATTTATCGGGTTCCCCCTCAAATCCTCCTCCCCCCCCCCCCCCCCCCGGCGCGAATATGAACCCCTCCCTTAGGTTTGGTATAATCCTACCCCCCTGAAACATTGGAGTTAAGGTAAGCAAACCTCGCCGAATAATATGTCCTCCAAAACAGAAGTTGTTTTTCCATATTTATATAGATGATGTTTTGCTTACCTGTCGAATGTTGATTCCCATCCCAGGCCCAGCCCCGACCTGAGCAATTGGTTGCTTTGGGGCGCCAAGGTCTTAAAGAGGGCGAGGAGTCATAGGTGTGGCCAGTGACATCAAATTATGACGTCATAGAGTTAGGAACCGGTCAGTTTATTAGTGTGGTAGTTTTTGGGGATTTCTTGCATCTGCTTGAGGGATTGCAATTTGTCAATTCCACAACATGGACAGGAAGCAAACATCATCTAGATAATATGTAAAACACTTCCGTTTTGAGACAGACAAATAAATAAATAAAAATATAGTTAAAAACAAATAAATAAAACACAAATTAAATACGGACACATACCTATTAATAATTAGGACTAAAATGGCCACTTTTCTTAAAAAAAATAGCGCCCTCACATTCGCTAAACGACAAGTGAAAAATTTGACTATTTTGCCAAGCAAAAATTTTTGTCTGGCAAACACTGTCACACCTGCACAGACACATACACTTGCAACACATATACACCACACATATACTCTCCCTTTCAATGTTAGCTTAGACCCGGTTTTTTAATTAATATTCGAGAAGGCGGGAGGTATGTCGGGAAAAAAATACCCAACAGGATTTTTAAATTTCAAAACATCAGGGGGGAGGACGCCAGAGTTCGATACTAGGTTTGCGGAATTTTAGGAGGTTGCCAGGCTCCTGGGAGCTCTATGGAAAAAACCTAACGCGGCATTATATGCCTGATTGATTCTCCAAAACCGCTTTGATTGAATTCATTCAATTTTTACAACGGCAGAAGACATATTTAAAGCAATTTTGTTGCGAACTTTTAGTTCGTAGAAGAAATTGCATTTGAAAATTCAATTTTCGCACCATTCAAAATCCTAGACTGATGAGAATGTTATTTAGTCAAATTTAGTCTCATTCTCCTTGGATATGGGGTCCTACCACGCCCTTGACTCGCACGATGTCCGAGCATGAACGTATACAAACACACACGAGACTACGGCGCTCATGCAACACCATACGTTAACCTAATGTATGACGCGATCTGGCTCATATGGCACCACATTTTGCTCAAATTTCCTTTCCAAGACTGATTTGTCATAGGTTGATCGCATTTTTCGTGAAGTTAACGATATGATTCGTTTTTGGGGTGGCCCTTTTGAAGTAAAACCGTGTGCACACAGTTATGACAGAAAAATTGACCGTATCATAGCCTTCAACAACAGAGAATCATATAAGTGTACTGGGCATTTATATAGATGCTAATTTTCCGAGGGATTGCCAAAATGAATCCGACCTTCCCCCCCTGATATTATGGAATTTTAACTAAAAATCTATGATATTGATCGCTTTTTCCCTCAAAGTTGCAAAATGATCTGTCCAACGTATGGTACCATTAACAAATGACGTGTGAGATGGTCATTTGGTTATTATACATACGAGGTAGGAAGCGGAACTCTCGATGTATGATACCCACTGTCGGCGGACCAGAATGACATTGGTCAGGGGAACCCCCAGGGGGTGACTGCACATATTGGTCTTTCTTAAAAGGACATTAATACAAAGAATGTATGTGTTAATGTTGTACTTCTTTGAAAGTTGAAGCGACATATTTTGTCAATACAATTCAGAAAGAAATCTGGTTCAAATATGCACCTCTGGCATCAGCAATTGTTAATGATACCGTCTATGTCTTCTATGTCAAGAGAGCGACTGCACATTTTACATACTATTCTTATAATGGAAACATCCTGAACAAGAGCGGTCACCGCCAGTGTGGATATTCGTGCAACCTGTGTGTGGTGGGTTGATGACCGGTGGTACTTTGCAAGCCCGTGTGGGATGTGGACCCTGAAGGGAATGGCTAATTGGTAACTGATGCAATGGCTCTTTAAAATAAAGAAAGGTCCTTAATTTTGTTAATGATGGAATTGTCGTATTTTATAGTTGCCTTTTAGCCTATTGTTATTTTTCGTATTGATCAGACTTTGATTTGACGCACTTGTTTCACGAGAGTCGGGGTTCCTGGGCTTTTTTTACCTGGTTTGTTTTCACTTGCGTGAAGCCCGGTGTTCACCGCGGTGAAGCCCCCTCATCATCCGCTCCCGCGCCAATTACGACGTTCATGCGTAATTGTATGTTTCTTTTTGTATTCTTTTTTAAATGATTTTTACATGGGTCACAAAGGTCGCATAGGGTCACAAGAATCACATGTGGTCAAAAGGTCACATGGGGTCACCAAGTCACACAAAAGTCACCAGGGTCCACAAAAGTCACCAAGGTCAAAACAAGCACCAAGGGGGTCATGGGTCACTGAGGTCGCATAGGGTCACAAAGGTCACATGGGGTAACCAAGGTCACACGAGGTCACCAAGGTCACAACAGCCCTCCCCATCCCACCCTTACCCGACGCACCCCACCTCTTCCCCCCCGCACACCCACCACCTCCCCGTTGCATGTCAACAGTCGACGCTCCCCTGCCACACCGATTTGTGGGCTAAATGTGACGTGGGGTCAGCAAGGTCATGTGAGGATACTAAGGTCGCATGGGGCCACAATAGGTCACACGAAGTCACACCAGGTCACACGAAGTCACCAAGCGTAACACGAAGTCACAAGTCACAAGAAGTCACCAAGGTCACAAGAGTCACCAAGGTCACAAGAAGTCACAAGGTCACAAGAAGTCACAAATGTCACAAG
>JAMKCH010009717.1:0-29050 GCA_023653785.1 Ophioderma brevispina | reverse complement strand
ACTGGTTTTTTCCTGATTTTTCCTTTCGAGAAGACCATAATCTTAGATTTTAATGCATTAATTTTTAAACTCCAAATCTTACAATAGTCGTCCATACCATTAATTGCTTGTTGTAACTGTTTTTTTATCCTCTGCTAAAATAATAGTATCATCGGCATATAACAAAACAATAGATTTAAATAAAGTACAGTATCTTCCTCTGCTAACTTTGAATGCACTTTCTGAAGCCCTTTAAATTTTGTAGAGAGGAATGATTTCAAGTCACTTAAAAAAATAGAAAAGAGGAGCGGAGATAAATTTTCTCCCTGTCTGACTCCGGCCATAGAGTTAAAATAGCTTGATATAATTCCATTCAGTTTAACACATGACTTAGCATGTTTATACAAATTATAAACAACATTGAATAATTTTCCATTAATATTACAACTTAAGACTTTGTTCCACAGTTTCAATCTATCAATACTATCAAAAGCTTTTTGGAAATCAATAAAGGCACAAAATAGCTTTTTCTTTTGACCTAAATAAAAATCAAGGAGTAACTTAAAAGTGAAAATGTGGTCCAATGTTGAAAAACCTTGCCTGAAACCAGCTTGTTCAGAGCCAATAATATCATAATTATCAACAAATTTGGTTAGCCTTTGATTGATTACTGATGTAAATAATTTGCCGAAACAACTCAATATAGTGATGCCCCTATAATTATCAACACTTTTACGGTCGCCTTTATTTTTATATAAGGGAATAATGAAACCATTCAGCCAGCTTTGAGGAACAACTCCAGTATTCAAAATAATGTTAAAAAGTTTAGTATGAACATTGATAAAGATATGACTGGTTGATTTTAAAAACTCATTTAAAATCTGGTCTTCACCAACAGCTTTGTTGTTTTTAAGCTTGTTAATGCATTTTAATATTTCATCATTAGTAAAGGGTATTAAGTTCATTGTTGGTATTGTTTTCACACGCATTTCTAAGATTCACTTCTTCATCCACAGTAATTTCATCACCACTGTTTAGCATCTGAAAATGATTCTTAAAACAATGTAAATCAGGAAGCTCATTACTTTGTTTACCCTTTTTACCATTTACAATCTTCCAAAAAGCCTTGGGATCATGACATGATAATGATTTAATTTTGGTGTTTAGGTCTCTGTAATACTTTTATAACTGGTACGCAATTGTTTCTTGTACAATTTTCCAGCAGTTTTCATGTTACCAGCAGTGATATCACATTTGTCATGAAGAAACTGATTTTTTGCCTTGAAGAATTTGTTTTCTCTTTCTTCACAATCTTGATCAAACCAGGGTTTATTTTCATTTGGCTTATGATGACTATTCTTTGTATAACTACCATATTTTTTCTTCATGTTACATTTAGAAGCACTATCAAAAACACTACTTATCATATCAACAGCATTGTCAATAATTTCTTGAGAAATTACATTATCAGCACTCAATTGGTGAAGATAATTTTCAATATCTCCAACAGATTAACATCAATATTACTCACAAAATCTGTCTTTTTATGACCATCCCATTCGCTATGCATGACGGACTGATATTAACATTAATCTCTCGCACAGTACTAATTTAGATAATATCTTTCGCAGTCTGTGACACAGACTACACACTTTCCGGACCGCCGTAGACAGGATCTGGCTCATATCGCACCACATTTTGCTCAAATTTCCTTTCCAAGACCTGATTTGTCATAGTTGATCGCATTTTTTTCGTGAAGTTAACGTATAAGATTCGTTTTATGGGTGTGGCCTTTTGCAGTAAACCGTTTTCACAGAGTTATGACAGAAAAATTACCGTATCATGAGCCTTTAACACAATAGAATCTATATACATGTTTACTGGGCATTTATATAGAGTGCTAATTTTTCCGAGGGATGCCAAATAAATCCGACCTTCCCCCTAAGTTCAGGCGCGGATCCAGGGAGGGGGCGGAGGGGGCGCGCGCCTCCCGGTAATTCTGCAAATTCTTGCAAAATCAGCCCATTTTGAGCTATTTTGGACCAGTTACAGCCTTTCAGCCCCCCCGGTAATTTTGACATTTTTCAAATCCTGGATCCGCTATTGCTAACAGCAATGTTTTTTATTGTAAATATTGTTGTTTATATTTCTCTATCTATGTAATTATTGTAACTGGACGCACCATTGGATTGATGTGTGCCACTGCTTCAAAAGTGAGTTCCTAATAAACTATATACTATTGTACACATATTAGGGCCTGGTATCTTGAAATAGGTCGGCCTGACACTGACTGTTACACACTGGGCAATTGTATCTGTTAGAGTTTTAATACTATGGGCCATAACGATTCGCAGGAATGGATTCGCAGGCAACAAAAGAAGTGACGTAGGATGTTAACTGGTCTATAGAGTGCTATTTTCGGAGGGATGACAAATAAATCCGACCTTCCCCCTGAATCCGTCCTTCCCCTTGCAACTTCCACAATCCTAACTCTAGTATAATCGAACATCGGGCGTCCCTCCCCTCACCCCCCGTATCGAACATCAGGTGTCCTTTCCCCTGTCCGTTTCCATCTTTTTTACAAAATGAAACACCACAGAAAAAATATATTTCTTTTTGGATTCCACAGCGGGTTTTCCATTTGCACGTTGGGCCTACGTTTAAACTACATATTAAAATGTGTTTTTGAAACCTTTCCCACCGATAGGATTACCTACGGAAATACTGGGAAGGTAATAAAATATAAAAATAAGTTACATAAAATAACGTTTGTTTTTTTCCTTTACGGTATTATGCATAAATCACGCATTATCTTATTTGTTTCCGTGTCAAACCAGAAAAATTTTTTATGTCTTTACTCCATTGCAAGAACACAAGCAAGCGGTCACTTAAGGGCCCGCATATGGTAAAAAACAAAAATTTAGATTATTACTTTCATTAAAAGAGAATGTTTTGCTCTTTCAAATGGTTTTTATCCCATTCAAATCGCATATTTGGTTCAAAAGTTATCGTCGATTTTGCATTGATAATTGACGCAAATGACGATTGCAAAACAATAAAAAACAAAAGAAATCAATTTCTCTGTTTTTTATTTTTCACCCGGTGATTTTTTTAATCGCTGGGTGAGGAATTTCATAAAATGGAAAATGTACACATTTGAAGCATATTAGTGCTACAGATAATTTTTAAAATTCATTTCATTTTTAGATCCATAAAAGAAAATTAATAATGCAAAATCTAATTTGCATAATATGCAAATTGTTTTTTGACGAAAATGCAAGTTTCTCAAAATGCTTATTTTTTACCTTAACATGGATATATCTAAAAAAGTATTCATCAAATCAATGAAATTCGGACAGGAGGTTTATCTTATTATTTAAATCAATCCTATGATTTGCTATTTTTGATACAACCCCCACCAGGACAATTTTTTCAACCAAATTTAATCAAATTTTGCAAAAATTTAAAAAAAAAAAAAAAAAGGGGCCATTTTGTTTTTTCAAAAATACACGCATAAAGTCAAAAGCCATCATAGGATTGTGATAACTAGTGATTTTAACTCCCAATGAAGTCAGATTGAAATAGGAAGTCATATTGAAAGTGAAATGAAACTAAACGTTCGTCACACCCAAGAAAAAAACATTCACTGTTTTAAATATTCATGCTTTGTTCCTGATCCTCAGTTTATAAGAAAAAACATCACGGTGGAGAAAAATATTGGTCGGTCGGAAGGTATTCTTGTTTTTCCCACTTAAACAGTAATCTGTTTCAAATTTGTTTTACAACATGTCATTGATCAATGAAAGTTTCATCTGATCAAGTTGATTTTGTGCAATATTTTTATGGAAAGAATTCTCATGTGTGTGAAAGTGAAATGAACTAAACAGTTTCAGTCACAACCAAAGAATATGAACACCAAGCGGTTAGATGTAATTTAAAAGAAAAAAACATTCACGTTTTAATATTCATGCTTTGTTTTTCAAGTCCTCAAGTTTATAAGAAAAAAACAGCACTGGTGGAAAAAATATTGGGTCGGTCGGAAGGTATTTTTTTTTTTTTTTTTGAGAAATAATCGGCAGGTTTTTCAAGGGTCGGTCGGGTTACGCCAACATTTTTTATGCCTTAAAAAGCGCTTAAAACAAACAAAAACAAAATGAGAATGAAAGAACATTAACAATCGTAGGAGAGTTGAAACAAGGACGTTTTGCCCAGACTCTTGAAGCTATCAACACTCGGAGCACTACGAATGTGAGTGGGCACTGGGGAAGTGTAGGCCTATTCCACAATTTAGGAGCAGCCACCGAAAAGGTTCTGTCTCCAGCACATTTCCTAATCTTGGGAATCAAAAGATTCAGCCCATGACCAGAGCGGGTGGTAACTGTGGCGTGGTCTGTTTACCACCAGAAAATTTTCCATGTACTGGAGACAGCGTCCTGCAGTGACTTGTACACATAAAGGTCTTGAAGATTTTTTCAGATATGCGAAGCCAGTGGAGATCCATAAGCAGTGGAGTAATATGAGTAGATCTTGGTTGTATGTAAATTAATCTGACACATTTATTCCGCAGTTTTGTAAGCTAACCTGAGTGATGCCATTTAAAGCATTTTCACAGTCCAGACGAGACAGAATCAGTGCTCTATGTTACAGCAAGTGAAGTGTCGGTATCTATAAACCTAGAAGTTACGAATCTGCCAACACAGATTGGCATATGTTCATGGGCGTCAATCGGTGTGGGACGAGGGGGACATGTCCCCCACGATTTTGGGGTGGGGGACACAACATATAATTCCCCCTCCCCCATGATTTGTACTAAGTCCTTCCGCCCCTCTTACCAATGAAGGATCCAGGGCCGTCGGTTCTCCCCTCGTTGAAAAAAATCAATGCGACAATGACACTTAAGTTGGCAAATACTATAACCCATAAATTTCTAAAATTTTCAGCGCGGTACTTAGAGGAATTACAGACCTGATTACAGTGCAGGCCCTATTTTGGTTTGAGAAATGACAAGTGTTGTGATCATCTCGACCAATTTTGTACCATACCTTGCAACGGCCAGCACGTGCACCAAAGACTCAGCAACTCCATCGAATTTAGAGCGGGTCGTTACTATAAAGAAAAAAAATAGAAGCACTACAGGTGTAATAAGCACTGGTAGAAACTCAGATGGAGTCACTGTCACGTTGAGTACTGTGCGCTTCTTTGTATGAGAGGCTTACACAAAGTACCACATTTATGCGGGGCTAGTGCCCCGTGTAGATAGCCCCAATACCGAAAAGGAATATACCGTAAATGTTATTTAAAGGCTGATTCAGAGATTTTGAAATTTTTTTTTGAGTGTATTAAGTAAAAATAGTCATCTAGAACTAAAGATAGCCACCTAAATGCTAATGCCATAGTGAAGATGAATTGGTTTTCGTTTTCATGCAGTCAATAATTTATGCACAGTTATAACAGTGCAATAGGATACCGTGTAAAATAAAACTCCGGTCCGGAATTTTATAACAAAGTTGTGATTTTTATATGAACGAATTCGATTTGAGCCTAGTTATTTAACATAGTTAATTAGTATATGGACAAGCATTATGTATTACGTAAAAAAAAACACTATTGGGTTTAAAAAAATAGTGCGCCCTAATCGGGAAATCTCTGAGTCAGCCTTTAATGTTTCCTTATTCTTTTAGATACTTATACCTTCCCAATATTTATGTTGGTATCCTATCCGTGGGAAAGGTTTCAAAATAAAGTTCAAACATGCAGTTTATAACGCTAGACAGTAGTTTACATCGGAAAACCGATGTAGGAATCACAAAAGAAATATTGTGGAATTCCCAAAGAAATATATTTGTTCTGTGGTGTGTCATTTTGTAAAAGATACAGGGGAGGGGCAGGACGCCGATTGTTCGGTTACTAGAATTAGAATTTGGAGGTGCCGAGTTCCTGTGGCGCTCTATGGACAAATCCCTAATCGGCATTAATCTGCCTGATTTGAATCCTCCCAAAACGCTTGAAGAATTCCTTCAATTGTTACCATACGGCAAGAAGACATAATTTGAGCAATTTTGTCATGCGAACTTTTTAGTCGTAGGAGAAATTGGAGAAAATGCATTTAATCAATTTTGTGTCATTCAAAAAATCCTAGAGTACGCAGGGGGAAGGTCGGATTTATTTGGCACCACTCCCGACACTCGAATTAGTGAGAGTGTGTTGTGGAGGTTTTTGGGGCCGGGCGTCTATCGGATGCTGAAGACCATTCACGACGCTGTCCTGTTAACAAACAAAAACCCCACACAAGAAGGGAAGTTAATTGGACAAGAAAGGGACCAAATCCGACGTAAGACCAGGATAAGCTCATGAAACATATTCAATCGAGGACCAAAAACAAACTTTAATCTTAGCAATATTAAATATCAGCTTGCCCATCCACTCTAGGAACCCGTGTGAAAGGCAGATAAGTCCGGCGGGGATCTAAGTCAGGGGCTCCATAGACGATAACGGGAATAAAGCGTGAAACTAATGTTGCGTAAAGAGTCAACTGACGCGATTGCCCTATGTTCACCATTGTGCCTGGACTATGAATACGCCGGTCAATGGTTACTTCTACACCTGAAAAAATCAGTTTAGGGATATAGGACCGGAGATACCACGGACTTAATCTGATTTTTTACAGGTGTCTTGTTATGATTTTTGTATAGGCATCCCTTGAGTCATCTAAAGCAAAGTCTTAAGTGTCGTGAGCGGTGGAGCGTGACGTCAGAGGTCGGCATTAATATGCATGATGAGTCCTCCAAACCGATTGAAGAATTCATTGAATTTTTACCGTACGGCAAGAAGACAATCATTTAAAGCAATTTGGTTCTGCGAACTTTAGTTCGTAGAAGAAATGGGGAGAAAATGCAATTGAAAATTAATTTTCGCGCCATTTCAAAATCCCTCGACTGCTGAGAACGTATTTATTCAAATTTAGTATAATTCCCATGTATTGGGGTCCTACAACGGACTATTGACTCCACACGGTCCGAGCACGAACGTATACAAACGTAACGAGACTACGGGCGCTCATGCAACCACAACATATACCCGACGTATCACCAATGGCGAGGGCCAAAAATTGGAAAACGTTTTTCTATGGAGTGTGAAACTGCCACTGATGTAGAGATTGCGATTTATTCCGTATAGACAATCCGACCAGCCAAAATGATGGTCAGAATTGATCCGCCTCCAAAAGCCTACCCCAATCTTTTGTACGTCTGTCCACGCTTGATTAATATAATCAAAAAGTACCACTTAAATCTGCACAACAGTTTGGTGAATTCAAGCAGGATGACCCCAGCTATGGTGACAGTGAGGTGTTGGAATGTGTAAAATCAGGATGGTGTATGAAATACGTGTTTACACAATATGTTTTTTAAACAAAAAAACAAAAAATTTTTTGTTCACCAAAATATCTGGAAGTCCTGAAATATCCTCAATGGATTATCTGGAATTCCAGAAGCTAAAACCTTACGTTAAATTACCCAGGAATTCAGACACCACCATCCGTAAATTCCAGGAATTCCTAGGCTACCAATATAAAAAAAAACTTGGACATTCCGGGTTTATGGTTAGGGGTAGAGAAAGTGTTGAAAAAGATTGATTTTTTCCCCAGAATTGTCCTCTGAATATCGTTAAAACACTTGAATTCCGTCACCCTCTATACCTAAAATGGCTGGAATTCCCACCCCCATATTAGACATTAATTCTGAATTCCAGCTTTCAAAGTGACTTCCTGGAATTCCGGCGCCCTCTGGGGGGGGGGGCACTCGACGACCCTCTAGTGACAGGACACTGCGTCCGGTAAGTACGTATAATTCCTGTTTCTAAATTGAAAAAAAAGTTGGCGTAAATTGAAACCAGCGTTTGAAATTTTCAGACTGAATAATACCGAAAGGCATTGTGGGAAAAGGGCTGCGGGGCCCGTAGCGATTGCGTTGCCCTTTTCCGTGTTTGTGAGTCACCGAAGAACCCGACAAAACGTTCAATTTTCTCGCTGGTTCTATAGGTTCAATCCAATACGATACATATTCAAACAAAAATGACCCGCTGATGCAAAATCTCCATAGAACCTTCGTTTTTCCGGAGATATTTGAGCGGATTTTTTTGTAAAAAAAGTTTTTTTTTTTTTCATTTGCATGCATTCGCATGACGGACTGATACCGTTAATCTCTCGCGCAGTACTAATTTAATAATATCTTTCGCAGTCTCTGATACAGACTACACCACTTTTTCCTTCGACCGCCGTAGACAGGATGTGGCCTCATATCGCACCACACTTGCTCATTTCCTTTTCCAATACCTATTTGTCATAGTTGATCGCATTTTTTTCGTGATATTACAACGTATATAAGATTCGTTTATGGGTGTGGCCTTTTGCAGTAAACCGTTTTTGCAGAGTATACAGAAAAATGACCTAGCATTAGCTTTAATAACTCATGAGCAACTATATAATTGTTTAACTGGGCTATTTATATAGAGTGCTAATTTTCCGAGGGATGCCAAATAAATCCGACCTTTTCCCCTGATAGAGTGCTATTTTCGGAGGTATGACAAATCATCCTGACCTTCCCCCCTGGAATCCGCACTTCCCCTTGCAACTTCCACAATCCTAACTCTAGTATAATCGAACATCAGGCGTCCTCTCACCCCGTATCGAACATCAGTTGTCCTTTCACTGTCCGTTCGTTTATCTTTTTTACAAAATGAAAACAAAACCAGAAAAACTATATACTTTGGATTCCCTAGAGGGTTTCATTTGCACGTGGGGCCTACATTATTAAATTAAAATGATGTTTATTATGTGTTTTTTGAAACCCTTTCCCACCGATAGGATTACCTACGGAAATACTGGAAGGTAAAGTATAATATAAACATAAGTCACATAAAATAACGTTTGTTTTTTGTCTTTTCGGTATTCATGCAAAAATCACGCATTATCTCATTTGTATACGTGTCAAATCAGAAGGTTTTTTATAATGTTATTTTTTTTTTAATTAATACGTTCATCACGGGTAATCAATATACAATATAAAAATAGAAAACTATAACATATGAAATGCACATTAATTAGAATTAAAGAGACATGAGGAGATTCCTGTGCAATTAGAGAAATCGTATCTAAAAAATCTCCTCATGTCACTTTAACCAAAAACAAGGATAAAAGACCATGCAAGGCAGGGACCGACAGGTGCAAAGGCACACCTCTAGAACCATCCCACCAGAATACAAATTATGGCCGAAAAGTAAAATCCAAAAGAAAAACGCGAGGTGGGGGAGATTAAATGAGACGACGCTTGTGCAATGACAAACGCGATGTACAGGAAACATGTGTCTAATGGATTAAAATCTTTCTCGCATTTGGTTTTATAAAAAAAAAGTTTTAAATTCATGAACTTTGATGTTTGAATGAGAACATAGATTCGGCAGATTCTAATACTGTAGGGAAGCTGATTCCAAATAGAAAAAATGCGGTTAAAATAACACTGCTTGTGAGATTCAGTTTTACACGGCGCCCAGGGAAACCAAAACAAGAGAGTCGGTAGATGATCTAGTGTGGGACCGGTATGATACTAGAATTAAAAAACCAAATTTTTGAGAAAAATAGAAAATAGTGTTTTTACATTTAAAAAGAAGGTAAATCATGATTCCTTCTGTAAGAGAGAGGCAATGTACTAATCCTAATGAGACGCTCTTTGTAGTCTAAGTCAGGGTAATGCAGAATAAAAATTTTGTGCTCGCCTGCACACCTTCCAAGATCCGAAGATTATTATTAGATGTGCCGCTCCAGAGGAACAAATGCATATTCTGCAAAATCCGGACTAAGGCAGTATAAAAGTAGTTTTGAAACCATGGAAGGGTGGCATGATAACCAATGGTGCGTTTGATCATACCAATTTACGATTACATCTGTTCCGCTCAAGGCAATACCATTCATTTGGTTAAAAGTAATAATAAACTTTTCCGGCGCCTAGTAAAGAAATGACTTTGGCACTGAGATGGATGAAGTTAAGATCCAAACAATGCTCACTCATGAGGGCATTGATACCTTTCTGAAGATGATGACCATCGAAAGGTTGACTTGTAACATTTTGAATCATCTGCAAATAAGTGGCAATAGAAGTAGCTGGGCAACGCTGGGCATGCGTTTATATAAAGAAGAAAAAAACATTGGGCCCAAAATAGATCTTGTTGGACCCCTGACACCACGCGTAACCAATAAGAATTACAACCCCTCAAACAAAATCTTTGATCTCTCTGTTAAATAAGCCGAAACCAATTTAGAAGTCGATGTGGAATGAAACCATATGACCGTAACTTATGATAAGAGTTTATGCGAGACGCTATCAAAAACCTTAGAAAATCTAAATAAATCATTGTCGACTTGGTCAGGCATTGTCCAGCACAGAATAACGTCATGGAAAAACAGACGCAGTTGAGTAACGGTGAACGACTTAACGAAACAGTTTAAATGATCATGTACCAATTGATCTTTAATTGATGGGAAAACTAAAATGAAAATGGCTCTTTCCATAATTTCCCCACAGATACATAACAGGGATGCGGGTCTATAATATCAACGTGCTGCCTGTCAGATTTTTTTATACACCGGGATAACCTTAGCCTTTAGCCATCCTTGGGCAGGATACCAGAGCTGGAGTGACATGTTGAATATATGGCACAGAAGTGACTGATATTTGATTAAGCACACTCTTTCAGGGACTCTAGGCGAAAGTCCATCCGGGCCAGTAGCTTTGGATACATTTCAGATTTGGTAAAATATCTTAGAATGTCATTCCAGGATATGTATTCCTGCCCAAAGACTATGCTTGAAATTGGAAATATTTGGCTGTTGAAGATGATCACGAGGCTGGGTAAATACAGAATAAAAAGGATTAAAAGTGTAGCCTTGTCCTGGGCCGTAGTGCCTGAAACCTGCGCGACTGTAAATTACCTTTGGAAGAGATTTGACTGTCTTAGTTCTAAAAACGACTAAAATCTCTAGGATTTTCAACAATAGTAGCACCAAAGCCATTAATAAAATCATTGTTATTTTTGAGAAAGTATATTTTTAAAAATTGGTTGCCGCATTTTCCGAAATTTTGCCAATGATGAGATTCTTTGATTTTTTGCACGCCTACAGACTGATGCTTTTTTGTTTTGGTAATGCCAACTTCAGCAGCGTCATGCAGGGGCCGAAACATCCTTAATTTTAACTTTCGGAATATACACATCAAATATTAGGGTGGGGGCTTAAATGTCAAGGTCAAAATTTTAAGACGTCCAAGTGGAAAGATGAAACCAAAACAATACAAGCATTATGACACCAAACTACTCAATGATGTTATCTTTAAATAAAACCCCCACCCCATGAAATTCAAATTTTGGCCTGTAACCCCCAAAACGCTACTAAATGAGATTTTGGTTCAAGTGTAACATAGACAACTTTAAAAAGTATCGCTTGAAATTTTTTTGAAATGCGGACTCTTTATTGAAGCAGTATTGCTGTGTTATACTAACTTAGGAAGTTGGGGACATAGAAAGTGAACACTTATGAAAGTGTGTGATGCCACTGCAATTTTTCGTATTCAATAAGCGTCCTTCCACTCCCCAGGTCCCAGGTATGCTAGCGCTTCTCAAAATTCCTGGGATTTTTAAACCTCCTTGGGGAAACAAATTAAACCTATGTCTCTTTCAGTTTCACATAGAGGTATTCAAAATTTAATTTTCAGTCACAGATAGGAAGAATCTGTTAGAATGATGATTTTTTGTGTTACATGCCCTCAAAACAGAATACAGTCCAAAAATCATCAAATGGGGTAATTCCAGTTTAAAAATTCCACAATGGCAATATTGCTTGGCCCAAAGTTCTCGATAAGTGTCTAGTTGAAAAGGTCTGGTAGTTCTGGTCTCGGATATCCATTGAACAGATCTGGCTCTCAGTCAGGGTACCATTTCATTGTTTTTGGTCTTATATAGCATAGGGTCACTGCCAGAACCCTTTTAACTCGGGGGGTTACCCAGGCTCATGTACAAGTACCCCCAGGGGGAATCCCCAGGTTCTCCACACATTCCACTGGACAGGATCCTCTGCATAAACGTCACGAGGTCCAACCTTTTTTTTTTTCATATCAAACGACTGTTTTTATTCCTTGGCAGCCGTGGAGTTCTCCTTTCCTTTCTCCCAATACCTTTTTCTCTTCACTAAACTGTTACCTGAGGGCCTTGACCCTCCTCTAGGGTCCGTTCCCGAAACGACAGTCGTATATAGTGGCATACGAAGTCAGGCTGAGTGGACCATGTATCCAAAGCAATGTGTAACTGAAATGAAAGGTGTCATTGAGTAACACGTAGGGTAACAACAAAGTTGGGGAACGGACCCCTGGATAATAGCTGGGAGGCACAAAATCCAGTATCTGAATACTTGACGTATACCTAGCCTCTCCCGTACTGCAATGTCAGTAGTCCCTTTCATTTCCAAGTGGTACTGAGTATCCCTAATACACTCTACACTGGGGAAGTTGGGTGGATGTTATATATTAACAAGGGGGAGGGAAGTCCTTACTCAGGATCAAGGTCTTTAGCCTGAGATACAGTTACTTGGAATTGTTGGGCTGTCCTGGTTTCACCTCTAATCTCCATACTGTAACTTGAAGAAATGTAGTTGCTTGCTTGATATTGTCGGTCTTGCAAAGAGAGTCAGGGACAGATTTATGCATCCAATTGCGCGACCACAATTTTCAAGGGTGTCATCGCGTGGGTGACCCTTACTGATTGGTTGATTGTGTACTGGGGAGGGGCATGTTTGAAAAAATAGATTTAAAATGCATGTTTAACATGCCCTATACATCAGGCTTTTCGACTCACAGACTCAATAATTCACGAATGTAAACTTTCTGTTAAATAAGCTTTGACGATTGCAGTTATTATTCCGACATACTTATTTTGTTTTGCAAAGCAAAATTACGTCAGTTGCTAATTGGTCGCCTTAGTTGAGCCTGAATAGAGTCTGAAAACGTAAAAAATAATTATATTAAAATAAGTTTGTAACATCTTTTAAAACAATACACAGCACATTTTTGAAGGATATCCCCACCCCCCACCCCCATTATCAAAATTTGAAATGTTTGCACTGTGTGGTAATGTTGGTATTGTCTAGTAACCTATACCTGCGAATGGTAAGGTCAAAAGCATGTGTATTTGTCATAAAGAGCGATTTTGTAATTTAAACGGCGGAGCTGGAAACGCCCAATCCTGTCCACGTCCGTTCATTGAGAACTATTCCCAACTCGTAAAAGACCTCTAACTTGATGCCTGACCAAATGAAACAACTAATTGATGAGCATAGACAAAAGCTATTGGCGTAAAATTTCACAGGGTATCTCATATTGAAAGGACGTTTCCAGCTGCCATTGAATTATTATCGGAGATCTCCGATATTAATTATCTCATTCACAAAATTCCTCTGGGCGATACATACAAAACCAGTTCGAGCTTTACCATTCGCAGGTAGGGCCCATAGTTTACTAGCCAATTATCAAATGAACTGTGCAAAAATCTCAAAATTGTTGAAAAATTGAGGGTGCCCTCACAAAGGTGCTGGGTTTACCTTAAAGCGGAGGCTAGTGATCCAGTTAGTGTTTTCAAAACATGCAACTTGATTCATGGTCTTAATATGGAGTATTCCAATTGACAGCATGAATAGAATTAATAGGACAGTGGGTTTGTTTGTAAAATAAGAATGGAAAGGAAACGTGAGTGTTGCCGAGGCAGGATCTGGGTGGGGGTTTATTTGAGATAAATACAACTTTCTATACAAAAAACCTTTTCAAATGACCCCAAGGCCCATCCCCTGAAGTGGACGTAATTAAATTCCAAAATTTTTGATTTCAACCCTTCTTAACCCCCAACCCTACCATATATTATGAAATTCTACAGAAATTATGCCAAGATGAATTTACATCACCTGCAGCATTAAAAATCATTGAATCAGTATTTCCAGTCACTCCATTGCGAGAACACAAGCAAGCGGTCACTTAAGTGTTAAATGCGCCAAATTTGAGACCCCTGGACGACCTTGCATGAGAGGGTCCATACTAAAATACAAAGGTGTCAAAATGTTGTGAGGCATGAACGATGATGTTTGACCCAGGTCCGTTCTAAGAGAAGAAAAACCCCAATCTTTCAAGCTCGCTTCGCAAATTCACCTGTATTAAAGTCACGGTGGGGGTGGGGGGGGGGGTTTAGGGCCCTCTAAATGGTTTTGGCGGGCCGCTTTACGCTTGGGGTTTTTGCGCCGATTTTTTTGTAAGTGTCTGACTTTTAATGCGTCTTTCATACCAAAAACAATTAAATCGGCCATGCCGTTAAAGATTCATTCTGAGGGTTTCCCGTGGACCCCCCCGGGCACTAACGGAAGTCAACTGAGATATTTACAAAGAAATCACAGAAACCAAAGACCAATTTTTTTTGCTAGATATGTTCACACATTAATATAAGTAAACAATTAATAGTAACATTAAAAAGTTAATTAACTAATTAAATAATTTTAAAAAACAAACAATTTCATTGTGGACGTTGCTAAATCGGGCCCGGTTACTGCAAAGTCTATGGAAAATGATGTGTATTTTGCAACACCCGTTAAAATACGGATTCCTAAAACTATATCCTAAATATAGGTAATTTGGGTCTTCTAGAGTAGATATCAACTAAATAACAACAAAATAACAACGAGATCATGTGACCAATCCATTCTCCAATCAATAAAATCACAATGGCATTGAAAATCTGTGGATGCAGATCGCAGGACACGAGCTCCAACTCCAAGTCGTGAGTAATCTGTTAAACTCTCATTCTAACATATTGAATAAGTTCAAAAAGTTTGATGTAAGTGCAAGGCTCATTTGAGTTTTCCGTCTTTTTGCCCATTTTTTGCGTGTTTTGATGAAACAATGTTTTGCCATTATTTGCAGCCAAATTAACATATTAATTTTTTATGCTGATTTTGGGTTGTCTTATGCCCTCACATGTGGTATAAATTTCGTATAACAATTCCTCGGGAAAGTGATTTCCTTAGGGGGGGTCCTATGGATCCCCCCCACAGGCTTGGGGCACTAAGGGAAGTGAAAAAACCCCTTGGTCACTTAGTGTTAAAGTTACCAGCGTCAAACTTTTAAAATGCTCAAACATGTTGAAAGTTTTCTATTGTCCGTCTAGGTATAAGGATTCCAAAGATATAGTTTGTACCATCTCTGACCATTGGTTTTGGAGGTATACAGGGGGTTTAGAATTCGTTGCTGGTGCGGAGATCAGTCTGATGCCCAAAACAAATTTGCGGGAATCATCTATTCACTACTGTGTTTAAGTTCTAAAGTTACGAGAATCAACACTGACTCACGCCAAGTAATTTGACGAGAATCTTTGCGAGAATTAATTCTCGGATTCTCGCCAAATTCTAGCCTGGTTTTATAGGGTTCAAAATGGCTAAAATGGCAAAAAAAGGTCTCAATTAAAACATAACATAACAACCGGCATTTTTCAGTGGTTAGGCATACAAAAATTGTTGTTTGGCGTCACGTAAAGAAAAAGATAAAAACATAAGGGTCGTTTCGGTCGGGTTTTTTGTTTTTTTTTTGGTTTGTGTGTGGTTGCGTGTGGGTGTGTGTTGTGATGTGTGTGGAAAGCAGTGGGTAGCAGCTGTTTTTCAGGGGGGGGGGGCAGGGGCCATACATTTTCAGGGGGGGGCAAGCATTATTAAAATTGTTAGTGAGTATTGGCCTACACTCAAAAACGGAGTGTTAAATTTAACCACCATGGGGTTAATATTACCACCATCTATGAGTCAATACGGGACACAAACCCACTGGTCGATCGCCACAGGGGGCGATCCCCCTGCCCCCCCCACCCTCTGGCTACGCCACTGTGTGAAAGTGAAATGAATCTAAACAGTTCTTCAGTCACAACCAAAGAATACAAACACCAATATAGAGAAAAAAAAAACATTCACGTTTTAAATTCATGCTTTGTTCCTCAAGTTTATAAGAAAAAACAGCACTGGTGGAAAAAATATTGGGTCGGTCGGAAGGTATTTTTTTTCTACTTATACAGTAATCTGTTTCAAATTTGTTTTATAACATGTCATTGATCAATGAAAGTTTCATCTGATCAAGTTGATTTTGTGCAATATCTTTATGGAAAGAATTCTCATGTGTGTGTGAAAGTGAAATGAACTAAACAGTTCAGTCACAACCAAAGAATATAAACACCAAGCGGTTAGATGTAAAGAAAAAACATTCACGTTTTAATATTCATGCTTTGTTTTTCAAGTCCTCAAGTTTATAAGAAAAAACAGCACTGGTGGAAAAAATATTGGGTCGGTCGGAAGGTATTCTTTTTTTTTTTTTTTTGGAGAAATAATCGGCAGGTTTTTCGAGGGTCGGTCGGGTTACGCCAACATTTTGTATGCCTTAAAAAGCGCTTAAAACAAACAAAAACAAAATGAGAATGAAAGAACATTAACAATCATAGGAGAGTTGAAACAAGGACGTTTTGCCCAGACTCTTGAAGCTATCAACACTCGGAGCACTACGAATGTGAGTGGGCACTGGGGAAGTGTAGGCCTATTCCACAATTTAGGAGCAGCCACCGAAAAGGTTCTGTCTCCAGCACATTTCCTTATCATGGGAATCAAAAGATTCAGCCCATGACCAGAGCGGGTGGTAACTGAACCAAGGCGTGGTCTGTTTACCACCAGAAAATCTTTCATGTACTGGAGACAACGTCCTGCAGTGACTTGTACACATAAAGGTCTTGAAGATTCTTTCAGAGATGCGAAGCCAGTGGAGATCCATAAGCAGTGGAGTAAGATGAGTAGATCTTGCTTGTATGTAAATTAATCTGGCATATTTATTCCGCAGTTTTGTAAGCTAACCTGGTTTTTATGAGTGATGCCATTTAAAGCATTTTTCATAGTCCAGACGAGACAGAATCAGTGCTTTATGTTACAGCAAGTGAAGTGTCGGTATCTATAAACCTAAAATAGAAGCACTACAGGTGTAATAAGCACTGGTAGAAACTCAGATGGAGTCTTTCAGCTTCTTTGTATGAGAGGCTTATCACAAAGTACCACATTGATGCGGGGCTAGTGCCCCGTGTAGATAGCCCCAATACCGAAAAGGAATATACCGTTAATGCTACTTAAAGGCTGATTCAGAGATTTTGAAATATTTTTTTTTTAAGTGTAAAAATAGTCATCTAGAACTATAGTTGAAGATGAATTGGATTTTTCGTTTTCATGCAGTCAATATTTATGCACAGTATAACAGTGCCATAGGATACCGTGTATATTAATGAAAATTCCGGATTCGGAATTTTATAACAAAGTTGTGATTTTTTATATGAACGAATTCGATTTGAGCTTAGTTATTTCACATAGTGATTGGTATATGGACAAGCATTATGTATACCAAAAGTGCACCCTAAATCGGGAAATCTCTAAGCCAGCCTTTAATGTTTCCTTATTCTTTTTAAATATTTATTACCTTCCCAATATTTCCGTAGGTAATCCTATCGGTGGGAAAGGTTTCAAAAAACAGTTCAACATGTAGTTTATAACGTAGACAGTATTTAGTTGGAAAACCGATGTGGGATCCTAAAAGAAATATTTTTTCTGTGGTGTTTTATTTTGTAAAAGATAAAAACAGGGGAAGGACGCTCGATGTTCGGTACTAGAATTAGGATTTTTTCCCCCGAGATCCAGGCGGTGCAGGACGCCCTATGCTCGATACTAGAGTTGGGAGGAGGGAGGGGGAGGAGTGAAGGGGGAAGGAGGGGGAGGGGGTATCGGATTTATTTGGCGTCCCTCTGAAATTAGCACTCTATATAAATGCCCAGTAAACATGTATATAGATTCTACGGTGTTAAAGGCTCATGATAATTATGGTCATTTTTCTGTCATAACGATTTGCTGCAAAAGGCCACACCCATAAAATGACTCTTATACGGTAAATGCCATCAACTATGACAAATCAGTTCTTGGAAAGCAAAATATGGTGCGATATGAGCCAGATCCTGTCAATACGTCCAGGGGGGTAGGACATGCAAACCTAACAGCAACAGCAAATTCAAAACGGCATCAACTTCCGGGTGCTAGTCTGTTTCAAAGACGTAACGGCAGGAGGGCGCTCTTACGCATATCGAACGGTTAGGTTGGCTGCGTGACTCATTATGGATAGACTTAGTCACATGGCACAAAACACGTGGCATTTACAGTACGATGGTATTTTGCACTGTATGTCGGGATCGCATAACAATGTAATGTATGGTTGCCAGTTTAAAGTCTCCGTTATAAATATATTGACCCGAATCCGTGGTTACATAACATGTCCATACTTTACTTACAAAGAGTTTGTCTACTATTGAAAAAAAATCCACCTGACTTTCCCCTATGACATAGAAAGAGGACAAAAAGTTTGCCTTCTATTATAGCGGTGGGAGGCCTGCGGTTCGCGTGGGCTCCCGCAAGCTGAGTAACGGAGCGATTACTGAAACAGGACCGGTCATTGAAACAGAAGCGTTGCTGATGAAAATAGGTGACACACTAGCTCACAGTGACTACAACTACAACCATCGCAACCACCCACACCAGGCGACAATTTTTGCATATTGGTCGCATATTCTCCCCGGGGGCACTTGTATTCCAAAGATGGCTATGATTGCGTGAACAGTACTTTCAAAATGCACCCTAAACCAACACGTATTTTCCACAACCGACGAAAAAAGCTAAAACATACACCCTAAACAAGTATTTTTATCTGTTTATGATATCTTCAACAGTACGCAGTACATTGATAATAACTATACCCTTTATTATCTTGCTTTGGCTTTACTTCTCAAGTTCCGATCACAATATTTTTGATGATTTTTTATCCTTTTTATTAATATAACTGAACACTTTCAGGGTTATGAAAAAAGCGTACCCTTTTTTTTTCCATATTTTTTGCTTGTTTTTGAACCACCCTAACGATGTACAGCGCGTACATCGCCCTGTTGGAAAAAAGACACCCTTTTTTAACGCGTTTTCCATTGTTCACGCATCATCTCCCACCTTTTAATACAAGTGGCCCCCGGGCCATATTCAGCTGGAATCCCTTCTAGTATGTGGGTCATGTTTTTGGCTATTGTGTATTGGCCTGCCAATGAGGACGACATGATTTGGTCCTTCTTGAAAAACTGTGTGAAAACCTTATAGCACGTCCTGGAATTTCTGACAAATCACAGATGACAATCATCACTCTTGTGTTTTGTCAAACAACAAAAAACATCCTATTGATTTCGTCTACAAAACTTTCAAGCCCAATGGAGCCCCCCCCCCCCTGCCGCTATCCGAATAATTTTAACTTGTTGTCAGGATGTTATTAGTTTGACAAGTGGCACAATTTAAGACTAGGGACAAGAAAATTGATGACATTAGGGCCATCAATACACCATATTGCTCTATAATAACCAGAATATACGGGGCACTCCCATCTGAGGCGTCGTGTAAGACTGTTTTAAGACCCCAATTTTCAGCACCGCCGTCACCCAAAGAAGACCCCATAATATTTGAAATGTCACCTAAGACCCCTATTTTTTGGGGGGGGATTTGGACACACATTTTCCACCCAAATCTCCCTATTTTTGGTAAATTGTTGCAAATGTTTTCTATAACGACCACATTTGTTTTGCAAAATTATGCAAATTTGTTCCACCCCCGAAAAACACACTATTTTGGGGCATTTTGGGTGTCTCTCGCCCAAATACCCCTATTTGTTTCATTCCTCTGTCACCGAATGCCCCAGGATTTGGAAGCGCAGCCTTACACCCATATCCCATTCATATGTGCCCCCCCCCCCCCCCAGGAGGCCCGGGGGGGTATACTGAAAGTCGCGTAATTTTCCCTAGTAATGGGGTTACAACACATATACTGACGATGCACCATGATGTCACAGTGTAAACGTTTACAATCGTGTAATAAAGATTCAACTTGGCAACAGCTCGGTTGCTTGAAATCGGCGCGACATTTCAGCTTAAACATTGAAAGCCTAACTAAAATGATTGCAAGAAAATCTAAATGCCATTAAAACCTAGGGGTGTCCATCCCAAAACAAAAATGTCATCTTATAGAACGTTATTTCTACATCAAATAGTGACATAATCTTTCGTGGACACCCTCAAGAAGTTTAGTTTTTAAAAAAAAAATGGTTAAAGTTGCATCAAATTTCGCACTTTTGCATTGCGATGATCAAACTCGTGAAGGATTGTGGGTAGTCTGCAAGTCGAAATTAATCAACGACAGCATTTTGTATTAGTCAGCTTGGAGACACGCAGGCGGCGGTACACACAGGGGACTTGACTAATGACTAGGCCAGGTCACGAATTACACTTAACTGCTTTAAGGGGGGGGTGGGCGGGTCCTAGGGACCATTTTGTTTTTCAGCCGGCGATTTTTAACGCTGCAATATATTGGTTTATATTTTTGTTTATTCATCTAACTGTTAGTGCGCTGCATTGGTGCAAAAAAAAAATCAAATCAGATCGCGTCGTTTTCGCGTAATTAGCATGGGGTCACTAGAGCCCCCCCCCCCCCATGCAGTCAAGTAGTAAGTAACGGAAGGAGTGCCCATGACAAAATGGAAAAAATCTTTTAGATTTTTTAAACTGTGATTCCGATTTTCATAATGCATTACATCTAGTGACATAAACAAAGTAATAATTAATTTTTAAAAAATCTTGCAAAGTATAGAAGGCTAATATTTTATAAAACATATGGTAGCGGTTTACTGTCGGAAAACCTATGGTAAATTAGACCAAGTAACCCTAAAAAATCTAAAATGGCATCATGAGACATTTATGTTGTGCTTAATTGGAAATATAGTTCAGTCTTCACCAATTTAAGCAATCAGCACAGTCTAGGTGAAGCAATGCCGTCCGTAGAAAATGTGCAGAAGAAACAACTAAGTGTCTTTTCGCACATTTTGATGCAAAATGAAACTCAATGCCCCTAATTTTCTTACTGAACAAACTTCTTCCATTTTTATTCTTTATGTTGATGTCTTTGGAGCCTTCTAACGTGTGTGGATTTCAGTTATAAAATTCCTTTAGGATTAGTGGTTATATTAGGGGGGTACATAGGACCCCTCACCCCCCCCCCGTATGCCCACTAACGGATAGTGCAAACCCCTTATGCAGTAAGTTGTTGTTTAAATTAAATGACCGTATTGGAATTACACTTATTTTGTAAGAGGGGTGGTTAATCCACTAAACCCGACCGGATTTTGAAGTCAAGAAATTTTGTTCTTAATCTATCATGATATTACTAAGATCTTTTGATCAAAGGTTTAGAGAGATGATTTTTTAAGTCACTGGGACCGAGGATGCCATAGTAAATCGCACCGAGGGGCTCGTAGTTCCACAAGTACCGTTTGGGAAACCCCAATGCCGAAATCGAGCAGATCGTGTCTACCCCCTGAATACGTCGGGTATACGCCGTAGTCTCGTGCGAGTTTTTATACGTTCGTGCTCGGCTCGTGGAGTCAAAGGCGTGGTAGGACCCCATAGACATGAGAATGAGACTAAAAATTTGAATACGTACCGGTCTCATTTTTCAGTCTAGGGATTTTCGAAATGGCGTTAAACATTGCATTCAAAATTTCTGCTACTGACCCACCTGTTCCTCGACAATCACCAACGTTACTGTGCCAAACTGTGCGTAACTGGGGGCGCTCTTCAAAAAATGTGGCCATTATTGCTTTAACGGTAGGAGGGGCTCTTATGCTATCGATGGTCACACCAACTTGGACTAAAGGCAAGAGCTGTTCACGATTAAGGTTGGATGCTGGCACGATCGAAATTCATCCTGAATTTTTCTTTAAAATTTGAAGTTTTTTATTTTTTTTATTTTTTTTCATGCAGTTTTCAAATCTATAATAAAAATAGGGGGTTACGGACCTTTCGTTTTCGAGATATTTACGTTATACAAAAACACATTTTTTTTGCCAAAATTTGTACACAGTGTCTATGGGAACTGTGAATAAAATGATGCTAAAATTGATCAGCCAGAAAACCCTTCCGGGATTTTTTTTCTAATTTTTTTAATATGGTCAGGGGGGTCCGCAACCACATACGGTCACAAAAATAAAAATAAAAATGGTGGTCACGGAACTTTACTTTTTTTTTTTTCGTTATTTCCATTTCACCAAATGTGGCAAAAAAGTGCAAAGTTGTATTTTGGTTTGCGCTGTTTTTCTGCAAACGCGTAATTTTACTTTACGCGTCACGCGCATCACCGAGAGATCGCAAGCGTAAAACCGGTTGTGGGGAGGAGCGTGTCCAGAATGCATTGGGGTCGTCTGATTCTTGCACGCTTGGTTAACCTCTCTGAATGATGGAATACAAGAGGTAATTCCGCCCTAATGCAAAATCGTTTCATCTTCATTTTTGAATTGCCTATTCCTCCGCATTTCAAACTTGGCTTCTATTATTTTTTTTAATCTTGCAAACCCGTATGATTTGCTCCGCTTGGCTATAACAGTGTTCGAAGAGGTTAGGCCTACGATAGGACCGGAACAGCTGATTCAAGCATTATTTAAACAGTTTGTTTTATTTTTTTTTTTTCCTTTTCACTTTTTTGAAATTTTGTTTTTGCTAGGGTTTTGTGTTGTGTTTGATAGTTTTTACTTTTTGATTTTTTTTAGTGTTTTTGGACTTGTTTGTCCAATTACCCGCTTAAAAAAAGTAATAAAGTACGATAATATAAATAAGTAAATACAAAATTAAAAAAAAAAAATACATTAAATAGGACCTGCTACTCTTTGATATGCGCGGGTATTTTTCCATAACTTGCGTTCAGATTTGTCCACATTGGAGCTTAGCATCAACAACTCACAAACTTGCAACCATACAGTGAAGCATGTCGTAGACCTATATACAATTTTTCAACAATCTACCAATGGCTGTTCTAAACTATGTACAGGTATTGCCGAAACTACTGTTTGAATTATTCTCTTTTTTTCTGCCTCGATATTGTTTTATAGGCCTTTTTGGTGCGCTGACATCCCGGCCTATCAATATAATGGCCAGAGAGAGGTGATGGGAAAACGGGCAAGATCACCTTTAGTTTTTTAAATTTCGCGCACATCAATAACGCAATATACTCCGCAATATTTGCTGCGTTGCGTATTCGCAGAAAACTTTGCGTCATGTCGCGAAAAAGGACGATTGTGTGTCTGGGCTCCAAATCTACTTGGAGATCCCTGCGGCTTACCTGACCAAAAAAAACAAAAAACAAAAAACAAAAAAAAAAAAAAACAAAAAACCCAACAAAAAAAGGTAGAACGGCCCTGTGCCAACGATAGTGCAGCATCCACCTTAAATCTAAATGACCATTAGAGGCGACGAAAAAAGAAAAACCCGTTTTACGGGCGAGCGTACCTTTCGAGTAGGGGTCGGTGGGGCGGGCGATTTTTTTTCTTCTTTTTTCTCTGGAAGTCCAATTGGGCCCAAAATTTCCATTTTCCCCAAAAAGGTGAAAAAATTGCCAAAATGATACATTTGGGCTAAAAAGAGGCTGATTTTACAATATTTTTTGAAAAACTAAAAAATTAAAAAAAAAAAAAAAAAAAAAAATCGGGAAAACTGAAAAATCAGGGTCGGCGAGCCCCGTAAAACATGTTTTTTTTATTTTCGTCCGCCTTATTGGAAAATTACACAAACTAATTTTGAATCGGGTAATGCCACTAATCCCGACGGTTTTTGAAGTCCCCCCCCCCTCGTGTTAAAGGTGCTTGTTCCGATCGCTTTTGGGACCCCTTGTTTAATACCCGCCGAAGTAGTATCAATTATTTTTTTTGATATCAGGTGGAAAGCCGTAATTTTCTCATTGTGGTCCTGAAATTTCAAGCTTCAAACCCATTTCTTTCTCAAGATAACAGGTAAAAAATAACCGTTTTAGTGGTTACCATCAATATTAGCACAGTAGTGAATAGGGCGGTTGCAATGATGCAAATAATCGCGGTCTAGCATCAAAACCGCAGTTTGTTTCCCACGGGTCTTGACGGTCATTGGTGGCATTACTATGCCTGAAACTTGATATCCTTCTCCAAAATCATTTGATGAATTTAATACATTTTTAATTTTACCATACGCCAGAATAAATGCGTAATTTATCATAAATAAGCGATTTTGTAATACGAATTGGATCCCATGTTAGACTTAACGGCAGAGCTGGAAATGCTACGTTATGTCCGTCCATGAATGAAACATTATAGTGCCACCTCGAGAAAATAACCTCTACTTGATTTGCCTGAACCAATAACACAACTATGGATGAGCGTAGAACCACGTACAATGGCACTATTTCTTCCCGGCTAGTTCACATTGGAAGGCCGTTCCAGCACCGTTGAAATTATTCATCGGGGTCCGATAATATTATTCTAATTACAAAATTCCTTCCTCGTTTGTGAGACAACAGGCATTTTCGAGCTTAAACCATTCACAAATAGTGGTTCATATACCGTTACCCAATGCACCGGTAAAAATCTCCAATTTTTTTTTGAAAAATTGGGGGCGCTCTTCAAAAATGTGCGAATATTGCTTAAAAATCTGAATAAGACTATAGCCCGCGGGTTTCTTGCCGGAAGTTGATGTGAAGTTGATACAGACTTCTAGCTATTTTAAGATTCTAAGTAATTTCTCCTTATGCTGCGCCTACATTTGATTTTGTTGAACTTATAGATTATGTCTTCAAACAACTTCTTAAAATGTTCCGAAAAGAAACCTACAGGACTAGACAATATACCAGCCAAGCTCTTTAAATTGGCTGCACATATTATCACGCCAATTATAACTCATATTGATCATTCCTTCACTACATCTACGTTCCCAGCATGCCTGGAAAAAGCTAAATATTTCCAGTCTTCAAAGCTTGGGACCCTAGTGATCCCCCCGCAATTATTCAGGCCCATTTCAATTCTTGTTGTAATTTCTAAAATAATTGAAAGGGTCATTTTTTTTGATCGAGCTATCAAAAAAATTTAATTGATAATGGTCTTATTATATCAATCAATCTGGTTTCCGTCCACTCCACTCTACTACTTACTACTTCGCGCTAGTTAATATAAACGGAATATCTGGTACGATGAAATTGGTAAGGGTAATATGGTTGGATTATGCATGTTGAGTTTTAAGAAGGCGTTGAAACCGTAAATCATAGTTCCTAAATAAACTCAACATGTTATACGTGTGTTTGAGGTGCAAATTCAGACGGGCACGCAGTACCACCTGTCAAAATTGTCTACATTATTGAATAGAATTATGTAATCGAATTTTCACCGCCATTGTGTCTGGCGCACGCACATAGCCCTAGTAGCTGAAAGCGCCATTCAAACCAACAACAAACAACAATAAATATTTGTATTGCATGGTTAATAGTTCCTTAAAGGTCGTAAACAAGTAACTTCCGTTAAGGCACAATTTAGATTGTGCTGATATAATTGTTGGTGGAATGAAACAGGGCCAGTGGCGAGACAGAGGGAGGGGGGGGGGGGGGGGGGGGCAGGGGGGGCAGCTGCGCCCCCTGTGGGGAATCTTGCACCCCCCTGAAAAATTAGTGATTTACATGGCCATATACTTATACTAACAAATTTTAATATAAGCTTGCCCCCCTCAAAATGTGTTGCCCCCCCCTTTGCCCCCCCTGAAAAAAAAGCTGGCTCCGCCACTGCACAGGGCTCTATTGATGACCCCCACTTGACTTTCTTGTATATATAAAGGTGCAACGAGAGATTTGAGGCATCCATGTATTAAGGGTCATATGTAGTGATTTCATATTGATTAGAAACTCAAAGAATTTCTTACCTTGTATTTTGGTACAGAAATGTATTAAAAGTGAAAACAAAAGGTGATTTTTGTACGTTTTATGTCAATAGAAAAACATGGCTGAATTTGGTATTTGCTCCTATACAAAAATAGAATTTCACAATTTTTGTATCAAAGAAAACGTTCTCAGCTTAATCCTTATGAGAGGTGATATTTTTTATGTAAAGCTTTACACCAGTGCCAAAATCAGAAATTTCACATATTTTTCTGTTTTTTAAGTTTTTTATTTTTTTCTCTTGTTGCACCTTTAAAGCAATATTAGCACATTTTTGAAGCACAGCACCCAATTTTCAAAATTGGAATTTTACACAGGTACGTTGGGTATTGTCTAGGAACTATACTGCGAACGAGGAATGCTAAAACAATGCGTATTTATCACAAAATAAGCGATTTTGTAATTAGAATTGGGATCAGATTGGACTTAAACGGCAGAGGGGAATGCTACGTTTATGTCCCAGCCAATGATGAATAGTGCCACCTCGAGAAAATTAACATAGTAAATTGGGCTGCCTGAACTATTACAAAAAACTAATGGATGAGCGTAGACACGTACATGGCGCTATTTCCCGGCATTTTCACATTGGAAGGCCGTTTACAGCAGCAGTTGTATTATTATCGGGGATCCCCGATAATTAATTATTCTAGTACAAAAGTCCTTCGTTTGTGACACATAGGACATTTTCGAGCTAACAATTCACAGGTATAGTTTACTAGCCAGTTACCAAATTGCAATCGTGTAAAAAATCTCCAATTTTTGAAAAATGGGGCGCAGCCTCAAAAAATGTGCTAATATTGCTTTAAAGCGTCCATGGGCCTGATCGCTAATAGCCTAGTACCCAGAACCCCAGCTTTTACCGGAAGTGGTCGAAATTTTGGTATCAGAAGAAAGCTTTTTATTTTCTCATTTACCCTGTGAACTCATAGGGCTAAATGATATTTCGTTTTTGGGAGGTATGGGGTGATAGTGTATCCATTTGGTGACCAATTTTAGCTTTGCACAGTACTCTATGGGGCTCACAATATCACGTTTCTAGCTGTCACTTCAAAACGGTTGAATTTCGGCGCGAAACTTTACAGATGGGGGTTTTTTGGGTGAAGGTCAAACTATCAAGATGAAAAACTTTTATAATTACATCGGACCATCCCCCTTTAATGATAAGGGCTACCAAATTATGTCTTCTCATTGTCACAGTAAGTATGTATGCTGACGAGTGACGACACCATTTTTATTAATAGCGGTGAGGCCGGACCTGAGTGGCCTGAGTGAACTGGAGCGATCACTGAGAAATGGAAACGATCACTGAAACAGAAGTGATAACTGAGGATCAAGGTCCCGTCTGTCCCGTATTTCGCATTTTAAGTGCAGTCAATTCTTATACCCGCAACCCTAAATCTCAACGGTTTTTATTTTGGCTTTGACCGTGGATTCCAAATGGCTGGATCCAGCCTTGCAGCTGAAATATTAGCGCCAAAAGATGTCATGGCAAAAGCAGAATAGTACTGGCGAAGGCGTATACGAATATCGTTTCTTATCTGAAGTAGATGAAGTGAGAAGAAATATGCTGCTCGGTGGATTTGGCTGACTGTGTCACTGCAGAAACACATCCCCGTCGTTCCCCTCTGAATTTAGTTGCACCACAGTTTCCGACTGGAAAAGTCATGCATGCATACCAATATCCTACACTGTAAAAATTAACCGTGCAATTTATTACAGTAATAAAATACTGTAAAAAAAACTTGAGTATTTGCTGTAATTTGGAAAATACAGCAAAATACTGTAAAAAACCCATTTTATGTTCAATTTCCAGGCCTACAATGACGCAATTAAAAGTGGAGCCTTTATTCGAATTAAATGAGCATCAAACATTATTTCTGTTTACAAATCGGGAGACAAGAATTCATAAAATTTCCAGGGCCTATAATGACGCCATGTTAAAAGTGGAGGCCTTTATTCGAATTTAATGGCATCAAACATTATTCCTGTTTACAAATCGTGGAGAAAGAATCCTATAAATAACTTACCGTGAGTACCGCCCCATCTCTCTCCAACCAATCATCTCCAAAATCCTGGAAAATCATTCACAAGAAATTCTCTCTCTCACTTCAAGAAATAATTGCTTACCGAAAGACAATTTGGTTTTCTCCTTAACTCCTCAACCACTGATGCTCTCCTCACAGCCAACTCGGACTGGCACAATGCCTCGAAGCACGCAATGACCTGTGGCAGTTGCCCTTTTTGATCTGGAAAAGCCTTGATAAAGTTCCCCACAGGCTTCTTCTTCAAAAAATTTTTGCTGTCGGCATATCTGGTCCACTTTTGTCTTGGCTGTGCTCGTATCTTACTAACAGGTTTCAGTGTGTGCGCTGAGTTCGCAATACAACCCTAAATATACGAGCAAATCGACCGCATTCTGTAGCGGAATGACGTTTCGTTATGGACCGCTCGATTTTAGGTTTGCAGAAGCGTGATCACTTAAAAAAACGTTGTGTAGCAGCCACATTTACTGAATTCACAATACAACTCAGGATGGAAACTACTCACCCCACCAGTTGTTGCTAAACGCCGGTGAAATACAAATCATCAACAGTGATTGGCCAAGAAAAAAAGACTGAGAAAGAAACAAAATATACATCTACAATTTGCGTTCACATGTTGAGTAATGGGCGCTAGTTAGTAGTATTGCGTGTCGTCACTGTTGTGGAACTTATACAATTATATGTGGAAGGATTTCCCCGGAATTTGTTTCTCAGAATTAATCATTATGAATTTTAGGCATCTATTTGATTAAAAAAAAGGACCTTCTGATGTATAGTGTGTGCCTTGTTTACGAGCGTGGGATATTATATGAACAATTTTTATTTTTTTTTAGCTTAAAAAACGGCAAATATTTGCGAAACCTTTGTGCTTCGGAGCCTATTAATTTTACACTGATTGCACTGCTACGGGTGATTGTATACGGAAGTGCTTCTACCTTGGTGCGAGTAAGCCAATTAAAAACGGTCATCACGGTAGAAGTTACTTTGACTATGTGTGGCCGTCCTTGGCTGTACTTCTTTCCTTGTTCGTGTTTTTTCCGGGGTCCCCCAAGGGTCTGTCCTGGGCTTCTCCTTTTCTTGTCTTATAAAA
>JAMKCH010009716.1:0-29250 GCA_023653785.1 Ophioderma brevispina | reverse complement strand
TGAATTGGTTAAAGTTGGGTGCTTAGGGCATTTCTGTACTGTTTACCTTTTAATAGTTGTCTGGTTTGGATTTATAATTGGCAATTTCATATAGCTTTCACTAAAACATGGTAAACGACTAAAGCTTCCTATCATTTATTATTTTCTTATATGCCGGTACTTTAATTTTAACATTAAACATATTAGCTTATAGTTTGGTAATTTAATTAACACCAATACTTGAATTCGGTAGCAAAAAAAAAATTAAATCACATGCTAAATTAAGTATACTTTCCAAAAATATTTAGAAAAATTATGCATATACAACGACATATTGAACACGCCCACTAATATGCTACAACACATTTCTACATCACGACCCACCATTTTGTATCGATACCTATATAACACAACACAAACGATCCACACACCTCACATTTACATTCACACTCTTACTCAACATCAAACCACACACACACTCACGCACCACTCCCGTCCCTCTATTAGCACACACGCTCACACAACACACGCACACACCTTAAAAATAATTTACTTGAATTACTGGCAAGATATGAATGCACTGTACAGGTACTGGCAGAATAATATGACAAGTCAAAGATAAAATACAAAAATGAGCAAGTAATATTGGGAAAGCGAAATGGGCTAATGTATATCCAAGTACCTTGGGGCAACCTTTTCCTATGTCAAAATTTTCATTGATGACAGCCATAGTGAACAGCATACTTGCACGTAGAATAGCATACATTACCTATATTAGCCCTAGGCCCACATAAATAGCAATACATAACAAAATTTTAGTAGAGCGTGGGCAACAAATAATATTGTCAATCATACATTTTCGCCAGTTTGTACTTGGCTCATAGCTAGATCATCTTGTCCTTTCTTTCCAAATTAGTCATCCAGGTACTAGTTTTTTTATTTTTGGTTTTGGTTTGACCCACTTCAACTAATCAATATAATTTTAGTCAGGCAGTAATAACGGGGTGTGCCATATATTTAACGGGGGATCATTTTGGGACATTGGGCAGGCCTGAATTTACTGGGTGGGCCAAGTAATTAACTGGGTGGGCCTTAGCCTAACCACTTTCAGGTTCTTTACTTCCCTGGCCCCCGTCATGAAAAGGGGCATTTCATTCCGTGGAATGGCGGCCGAATTGTGGTGGAACCCCAATTCCGGGGTGGCGCCCTGCGGGTGTTTTTTCTTGGGTTTTTGTTAGGGGTGATTGAAAAGAGGGTGCGACACGACGAATATGATTTGATTAATTCTTGGATAAAAGGATGCAAGGTTAATAAAATTAATTATCTCAGTTAGCACTCGAAGCATTGCAGTTTGCCTACTGTAATAAAATGCCTACGCCTACGTTATGTGGCGAATATGATTGATTAATTCTAGGATTGGATAAAAGGATGCAAGGTAATAAAAAAATTATCTCAAGTTAGCATTCGCGTTGTGCAGTGCCTAACGCAAATTGTTCTGGCGGATGCGGTTGGTGAATATGATTTCATTTTTAAATTCTATAAAGGATAAAAGGACCAGGGTTACACGGTGCGTTTTAGGAATGACGCTGGACGTAATGCGGCGCCGGTCTTCATGGATTGATGCAACTAGGTCTTCAAATCAAGCACTTGCGTTTATTTCGTGCTATGAAATTGCACGTGTCAAGCGGAAAACGGATTGCGAATTGTCAAAATGCTGGGCTTTACCATGGCTAGCTACTTCATATCTTGTGTCTTGGTCTTTCCTTCGTCGTCGCTACTGTACCAACTATCAGATGCGTAACAAGCTTGGATTTGTCTTGCCAATAATTCTTTTTTTTTCAGGTAGGTGTGTTACTTACATGGTCAAATCAACAAAACAAGTTGTGTGACTGCCAGAGGGGCTCTCAGAAGTATTGATGCAAATTCAGAGGGACTACTTTGAAATGCTAAAATTGACTATCGCTTTACAAGTTACCGCTACCTTAATAGAGTCAACAACAGTTTTTAAACAGTAGTGAACCTTTCTGTTAGAATGTATTATGCGAAACCAATCGAGTTTTACTAAAATAAGTCTTGGCGTTGTCTAGTTTAGATGTTTACTTGTGTATCTCATCCCGTATGCGTTCAACTAGTACATGCGATTGTGAACAACGACAGCGATGTAGATGATGTTTGCCACTGTTCCCGGGCAATGTTTACAAACGAAATACAAACTCAACAATCTGGTTTCTATGACATGATCACATATGATTCAGTGCGGGATGATAAAAAAGACAGAACAGAAAGAAAACTAAAACTATTCAAGAGGTATATTGGCATTGGCTCCACGTATCAAATCATGGCGTGAGGTTTCATGCGCTGTATATCGAGTTTAACCCCGCTATATGTCGAGTTTCAGCGCTGCCTATCCATTTGAACTCTATGTGCCGATTTCATAAATCATGTCCTGAATAAATCATGCCGATTTTTAAAAAACGTACATGATGTTTTTTCAACTTGCAAACGGGCATGATTTTTTTCTCAACATGAGCAAATCTCGACCTGATTTTTTTTCTCACATGAGCAAACTCGACATGATTTTTTTCATCAACATGAGCAAACCGACATATTTTTTTCTCAACTGAGCAAACTCGACATGACTTTTTTACAGCATACCAAAAAATCATGTCGAGTTTTCCTCATGTTGTAGAAAAATCATGTCGAGATTTTGAAACGACTGATTTATGTCAACACTCACCATAAGAGAGCAAAACTCGATAGAGGGCAAACTGGACCAATAGCGCTGTAAACTGACATATACCGCTGCACACTCCGACATTGGCTAGGAAAACTAGATACACAGCGCGTGAACACTCTACATGCGCGGGGAAACGCGCCATGATTTGATACTTGGAAGTAAAACTGACATGATTAACGTCAAACTCACCATTAGAGAGCACAACTCGAATTTATAGATGGCACTGGATAGGCTGCGCTGTAAACTCGACATTAACGCTGCACACTCGACATATGGCGAGGCAAACTCGATACACAGCGCGTGAACTCGACATGCGCGGGAAAACTCGCCATGATTTGATACTTGGAGCTTGCCATAAGAGGGCGATTTTCTACTATTAAGTGCGGCAAATTAAAAGGCTAGGCTGCTACAGGTGCGCAACCAACCGCCTGGCAGCGCTTCGTTCTTGGTGCCGTCCCCCCCGTTGAACGTCCACATCGTCTATAAAGGCTCACTAAATAATTTTACCATCTATTTTTGGAACGCTAATTGTGAACACCTAATATCGATTACACACAGGGTGATTACGCAATTGATAATAACCATCAATACATATTACGAAGCAGCTATTTCTTGTTTGTGGCAAATGTTCCTACAAACAATAAGGTTAAATCCCATATTTCGATTCCTTTATTGGATTTATTGGGATCCGAGGATAGCGACCCCTTATTGAGCAATAACAGTACCAAGCTAACGGTGGAGCACCGCATAGCGCTGGCGCGAACGCGGGAATTTCGATCCCGGAAGTGGCCTGTTTTTAGACGTAAACAAGCATGAAGCTCTTGCTGGCTTAGGCGAAAAAACACAAATTATTAATGTTTGAAGCCAGATCGACCTGAGATGAAGGTGAAATAGAAACATAACATGTTATAATAATAGCTGTGTGCAAATTTAGTTTTACGCGGCACAATTGTGTGAAATAAAAAGAAATAAGTATTTTATACCATGTATACAGTTGAAAAATGCGCCAAAAAGTGAAATTTTCGGCCTTCAATTTTTCAACCTAAATCGCAAATTCAAAGCCATTTTTGAAAAAATGGGGCTTCAAAATAATAGACTGCATGCTAATATATGTTCTTAACCGTAAACCCTCGTGCAACAGCAGCCTGCATTTTTTTTAAAGAGAAGTTCTTGATCAAAATTTGATGATGGCCGTTTCCGCCAGGAACATTGTAAAATGCACACGCGACGGTGCTATATACGTGCGCGTGTGTATAGGACCGCTTGCATCACGGTGAGCAGTTTTACAACAACCGAAGCCTCCGGCCGCTATCCTGCTTCTACTGCTGCTGACGAATTGGTGCCTGATTCATGGATTTCGAGGGCATTTCTTGGACATCATCAAAAGTTTGGACTGCAGCATGAATTGTGTAGGGCAGGCCAGCTTCCTGACTAGCTTTGGTCTAAGCATGCATGCATGCTACTTAGCCCTTAGTGATAACAAAAACTTCTAAGTTTAAATCCTGTAGATTATATTCATTCAATTGGAACTTCATGTGGCGAAATGCAAAGTAGTAAACCATAGTAAATACAGCAACCATTCACAACTAGCTTTGATATACGCATGATTTATTTTGGGGTGGTGCGGAACCTCGAAAAGGCCTGATTGACCTTTTTTGGGTAAAAGTGGGACCTAACCCCCTTTTTACTTTTGAACATCCTGATCCCCAAATGGTGAACTTTTCTTGTCAAAATGTCTTTAAAATTGGACCTTATTTGAAAAAAATGAGCCCAATGTAATTTTTGTGATGGCGAATCCAGTGTTCATTGGGGTTCCCCAATCAACCCGGGTCACTAAACAGCCCACCATTTGTGACACCCATGACCCTGATAAATTCTACTAATAAAGTGCATAAATAAAAGTGCTAAATTCTTCATGATGGTCATTTGTGTCAGTGGGTCACAAAGCATCCCCCACACCCACCACCGGGCTAATTATGTTAGAAAGCTAGGCTAATGCTGCTACTAACTAGTAGGTTAGTAGCATCAGAGCATACTAGGCTATATTTAGGGATGAACTGGTAAGGTTTTTATCTTTATAGTAGTAATCACTGCCATCAGTGCACCAGAACTAGACTCATAATATCCAGGTAACTAGCCTTGGCTGATGCATGGTGCTACTAGTTGCTATAGTGCATTTAGCTTCCATGACTTCATTGCCGTCACAAATCAGCAGGTATTTCTTTGTGCCTGCTTTAATGTGTGTTCGCAGTCCACTTTCAGGCCAAAGCTCAGGATTTACGCTTCAGGCAATCGATATCTCACTGACGTCGCCGACTTGAGGAAGATAATGCCCTGATCTAGTATGGTATAGTCTCACGCATTGGTGCATACTAGCCTAACACGCACCCGAACACGACAATCTAGGATTAATACACTAGCCTCGCTGGCTGGGTAAAAATCCCTAGTCATAAGGTTCGTTAGTCATAATAGAAAATAAGATTCGCTAGTCATAGAGTTCATAGGGCCTAAATTAAAAAAGGGGTTTTCGCTAGTCATAATTTGAAACAGGGTTCGCTAGTCATATTTAAATTTAACCTAACCCTAACCCCTTATGACTAGGGATTTTTTTATATGACTATCAAACCCTTTTTAATATGACTAGCAAAACCCTTTTTCTGATTTTGACTAACCTTATGACTGGCAACCTTGACTTGAGAAAGGACCCCCTTAGGCTGGTGCATCAGTCTATGCTAGTAGCTCTGGCTGTTAGCCTAAGTGCATTTGAATCACAAACGCACGCCACATTTACGCCATACAATCCTTGCATACAACACACAGGCTTCGAATTACCAGGTGCACAGGTGCATGTCACTTTCTCTCTGTGCAGTCACCTTTTGTATCCTGCTGCAAATTAAAAAATTGTGATTCTGATAGAATTTCACCTTTGCCTTTTTCCATAGAATGTAATTGGATGTTGAATAATAAAATTTGATCTACTGTCAAAAGCCTAAACGTACCAAGTCTGAAATGAATGTTAATAGCATGTTTACATCAGCCTTGTGCAAGTAACTTTCACACTGTGCAATGTGCATGTAATTTTTAAAGATGTAAATCTTATTGTATTCAAGCCCGTCACAGCCTGAAACAACGCCATGCACTTTTTACATGTTTTTAATAATACGCACAAACTCTATTAAGGTGGATATGTCTAATGGTACAAACTAATCATGAAACTATGTGGGGAAAATTGCAGTTTTCTCCCGAATAAAGACTAACCACAACCTAGTAGCATCAGCCTATCTAGTACACCTCAGGCCATTGATGTTAAATGTGCATTTCATGATTCCAGCACTTCCCTGTTCTATTCATGTTTTATTAGACATCTTAACAGCTTATTTTAAGTTGATAATTTTAAAAAATTTGCAGTTTTGTTATGAACAATTTTCCGTGTTTTCCGTGGTCACATTGGCCACTGTACTGTAATTGCTGTTCGTTTACAGACAGAAAATACAAAATTGCCATTTCATACGATGCGAGAACTGATTTGACTAGGTAGGCCGTGCACATGGATTAATACGACTAACAGTTCACCGCCGGGGGGGGGGGGGGGGTGGGGGGGGGGGGGGGGGGGGGGGGGGTTCTCAAGGTTTGTCTGGGGTACCCATTGCCCTCGTTCCAGGGGTTCTGAAAGTGACCCCTAATAGGTCCAATTTCAGGGTATAACCCCTAACAGGACCAGTACTCAGTTAAATTATACCCATTTTCGGTGAAAATATGCCCCCACGGGCCCATTTTCGGTACAAAATTTTTATCCCCCTAGCGGGACCTGCTTTCAATACGTGAATAAAAAATATACATTTTAAAGAACCAATAATGAGAAAAATAACACTTGTACTACTGTAAGAAAATTTACACACTGCAGGGTTATTTTACTGACATTTTAACGTTATTTTCCCATGTTTTTCAATGAACCATTCACAATCTTACCTGAATTTGTCCCATAGCGGGACTAGAACTTGATTAATTGTGAATTTGATACCCCTAGGCGGTAGTCCCGCAGTTGCAGCTAGTCGCTCTTTTTTGGAACCAGCAGGTACCGGCCAAACCCAGACCCCCCCCCCCCCCCGGCATTCAGATGATATACAAATTTTTCAACTTTTTAAAAATTAAGTGTGGGGAACAATGGTTGTGGATCACTGCCCCTTTTACCTTTTCCCAATAGTTTGGTATATGCCACTATTACTATTTTTACACAAGTGGATAGCCTACTGTTCAGGCTTAATCATGAAAATCATTTTGGAAAAACCTTCAGTTTTCTAAGAAATATTGTGGCCTTGCCCCCATGTTTTGGTGTTTTAAAAAACGTTCTAATTCGACACATTTGCCCTAAATGATACTACAACATCAAAAACCTTTCATAGTCATTCTGCATCATTAACGCACACAACTACTACATACAAAATTGTTGGCCCACTTTACATGCACGTAGCCAACTGGGTCGTACCAAAAAAATTTCCGTCTCGCTCCGCTCGCCGGTTGACCCCAAAGATTTGGGAGGGGGGGGGAGAAAGGGGGGGGGGAGGAAACAATAATTTCGTTTCGGTCGGTCGCAAGTGTGGGAAAACAACAGTATAGTAACAACGGCAACTCGACTGATGCAGGTTAACAGCTGCTTATTCAGCCTTATTCATTCATCTACCATGCACCACAACCCTTAAGACTAACTTTTAATTGACAACACGGGCCTTAAACATGGCAAAGCGGACCTTCACAATCATAAAGCGGACCTTTGCCATTTTGGGGGGGTGCACCCCCCGCACCCCCTGGCCTACGGCCCTGAGAAAAGGATTAACATATTGAGGCAGGTTTGGCAGAGAATTTGAGAATTCAAGCTATGGGCTGAATCTCAAATGAGTTCTTCCAATTTATCCTTTGCAGAAATAAAACGGGAATAACAGATTCATTGGTTAAAGATGTGGAACCTATTCAGTTTTGATCCTTTTCTTTTTCCTATATCACCCTAACAACCAAAAAAATTTGCAAACGCAAAGCCGCAAAATTTAACTCACTACTTAGCTAGCTGATTTAAATTGGCATCTGAAATTTTGTGTGCATAAGTAATAAGGCCATTACTAAAATGTAACAAGTGAATTACTGAACAGTACCAAACAGCATGGGTTCTATAGCTTTCGATGGTTGTAATATTGAAAACACACCAAAACTGAAAAAGAAAATGCATAAAACAGGCAAGAGCTCCCTATTCCAGACATTACACAACTTACAAGAAACAAGTGTATACTGCAAAATCGTGCTATGCTATTTTGTTATTTCAATTGGGTTGATGTGCCTGAACCACAGCACAACATCAAGTAAAGGTATTTCCTGAGCACAAATGATAGTTTCTAAAAATCATTAATCAGCTAAAGTAGCTTAAATTGCCCAAAACAACAAACTTTTGCACTTTAAAAAATGTACTACTCTGGATTTAAATTTTGGGCTTTTTAGCTTTATGTGCCCCAATCTGTTGGGGGCATGCCCCAATCCCCCCACAAAGTCATTTAAAATGCAGTGAACAGAAATTTTACAAAAACAACCCCTACCAAAACTTCACTAAAGTAGGCATACCTTGTGCAAGATTTAACCCTAACACTCTGGTTCAAACTAATCCCGGAGAACAGCAAGACTTGCACGTTAGGCCCACTAGTATATAAAAGTCTTCATTTGTGTTTCCATGCAACACATAGCCAGTGAGGAGGTCCAACTGAAAAGAAGTTTGGAATCCATAGGTGATTTTTGTCATTTTCAACAAGGCCCAAAGCTAGAATTTCTGGAGGGGTAGACATTGCAAAAGTTGAACCTTTTCCCCCAAATGGTTGAACATCTACTCTTTTGCCATGACGTGGGCACGGCAAAAGTGAAACTTTTAACCAAACTTTCAACCTTTTTCATTAAAAATCCTTATATTTTCTTGCTGCTGCACTTGAAATCAGCATGGTTTACAGCATATTCTATCAACAAAGTTGCATGGCTTGTTCCTTTAACGTGACACTGGCAAATTTTCCATCAGCAAATGACAAAATTCCTCAAGCGGGCATTTTCAAATTTTTGCACAGTTGTGTACAGTACTTGATATTAAGCTATAATGTGAATGTTAATGCTCAAATTGTGTATTCATCATAAATGAAGGGGTTTTGCTATCAGAATAGAGGATCCCTGATTTATAAATTAAAGGCAGTGCTGGAAACATCGAATTTCTATCCGTCCATCGCCAACAGCGAAAAGGTGTCTTACTTGACTTGTGCGAACTAACAGAAAAAAAAAAACAATCGATTAATGATTAAATTAACAATTTATGATTAGTCAGCCCTTTTCAATTTTTTTGACTAGCGAACCCTTTTCCAATGACTAGACGAACCCTTTTTAATTTATGACTAGTGAACTTTTTTTTTTTTAATGATATGAACGTTGACTAGCAAAAACCTATTATGACTAGACTTTTGACTCAGCCTAGGGCTGGACATTACCCCGATGCTGTTTGGCTAGTAGCACTGGATGCTCCATGTAATTTATTGATCTTCCTCGATTCAGCAACGTAAGTGCGATATCAAGTGGCCGAAGCTTTAAATTACGAACTTTGACTAAGTGATGCCGTACAAGAAACGCCTGGTTTGGTGGAAGTCACCGCTTCATGGAAGCTAAATGCAATCTAGTAACATCATGCACCAGCTTAGGCTAGTACATTAGCCCTGGGTGGTGAGCCTATATGCGCTGATGCTATAACTATACTAGTAGCATCCGCCTCGTCGGCTCAGTGTGAAACGTGAAAGCGCAAACGCTATAGTATTCTTTATAGTGAAATTGGGCAGCCTTCAACGGAATACACCGTGTCTGTTGAGGCTGCATTTGGGTAACTCAACAAATAAACAGGCCGCATGCAGTTTTTATTCTGTTGAGCTGCTGCATTCCCTATAGCGCTTTTGCTTCTGCATTTTACACTAGCCACCTATACTAGTACATTGTCCCTAAATGTTAGCTAGCTATACAACTGATACTACTCTAATCCTACTAGCTATTTTGCATCATCCTAGACTTCTGTTATAATTACGCCGCTGGATGGTGGATGTGGCCGTTTAGTGACCCAGGTTGACTGGCACCCAATGATTTGAGGTAAACACCAGATTCACTTTTTACTTCTCGCTATCACTGTGGGGCAACCCCAGCCACCCCGACAGTGATAAAGGTCCCTGTTAGCTCCCTGTTACCAAAGTTACTGCAATAGACTTCAAAGATTGGACCCTGTTAGGATTGGACTATTCCTGTTGTAAACTATGTATTGATGTATCGCTATGCTTATTATAGCCTAGGACATGAACTTGAAGTTCCAATCGACAGACAAGAACCTATAACCTTTAAACTTAAAACTAGTTGAAGTTGAGGCTAAGTAATTTATTTGACCTTGAATTTAGACATTCAATTCACCCGGTAGCCAAACTGGGGCTTTTTTGATGATTTCCCCTTCTTGAATATGTAACAAGAATGCCTCGAAGTCGTTAATCAATTCCCATCAATCACAGTAAAAAAAGATAGCGGGAGAAATGGCCGGATGACAGACAGTGCCGTATCAACACGTATAGCGCTGGCGTGTGCACTTTACAATGCCTTGCAGAATCGGCCATCATCAAATTTTGATCCAGAACTTCTCCTTAAAAATGCAGCCTACTGTTGCACGAGGTTTTCGTTTTTAAGCACAATATTAGCATTGTAGTCTAAATTTTGAAGCCCAATTTCCAAAAAGGCTTTGAATTTGCGATTTTTCTGTTCAAAACTGAGACGAAATTTTGCACTTTTTTTCGACACAATTTTTCAACTGTACACACTGGTATAAAAACATTTCTTTCTTTTTATTTAACACAACTTCGCCGTGTAAACTAAATTTGCACACAGCTATAACATGTATGTTAACTATTTTCAACCCTTACTTCTGTTCTAAAATCGTTGCTTCAAACATAATAATTTGCGATATTTATCCGGCTAGCCAGTAGAATATTAATGCCTTTGTTTACTGGTCTCAAAACGTCCACTTCCGGTATCTCAAAATTCCCGTTCGCGCATGCGCTATGCGTTTACTCTAGGTTGTAAGTGACCAATCCGAGGTAGAACTCTGGAAGGCAATTTCGAAATCTAACCTCTTTTATTTTGTTTCGAGAGTTTTTGGTGCAACCACGCAGAAAATGTATTTCTATCGCGGTAAATTTTGATAGTATTTTATTTTTTCACTATGCCTATGCTTTAAAATGTTATGAGAACTGTTAAATGTAGTTTTGAGAAGCTTTGTCAAAACAAACTTGGCTTGAAAACTCTTTTAAGAATAAACGTCTTTTTTAAAAAATATAGGAGGATCGCCCACATAACTATAACAATACCAATTTACATCCCGTTCTGTTGTGCGACTCTCCTTCTTTCTTCTCCACGTATTTTACACCATAACTGCATGTTCCAGAATGACTCTAGGATTTCGGGGGTGTAGTGCTTTTCCACACGCAAGTTCCCTGGTATCCCGGCGAATTCCTCATCCGCAGGATACTCAGTTGCTTTATTAACCCTAAAAGGCCCGTGGGGCGGATCCGCCCCCCCCTCGACATTTTTTGTCGTATCTCACCATTTGTAATTTTTTCACGCTGAAATGCAACGACTTATTTCTTTGAAGCCTTGCTCGTGTTTAGACAGTTTGAATCAAAATTATTCGGGACCACGGTACGCGCGGCCGTGCGTCTCGCGCACAGCTGCGAAGAAAAGCTATCCCATATTAAATTATACACGGAACAGCAGAAATCCAGTTTTTTTTGTGCCTAAGGATTACCATTTTACACAATTTTATCTGATTTATATCATTATTTGCGATACTTGGACACACATTGGCCCAAAAATTCCAATTTTGTTGAAAAAAATGGCGAAAATCCATGAATTTTGAGATTTGTTGACGATGTCGCAATGTTTGCATGATCATGTTTGACGTCACCTGTGACGTCATACAAGGGATGTTGTACTTTTTTGTATCAATGTACTCGGGAGGGGTCATAGCTATCCATGGTACAACATATGATCGTTCATCAATCCGGTTTCGAGATACTAGGGGGAGGAATCCGCCCCCCCCCCCCGGGGACCGGGGTCCAAAAAAAGCCCGGCTCTTTTAGGGTTAATGGATTGCGTTGTTATTTCACTTGATCTGAGAAGCTTAGATCATTGCTTCAACCAAGAGCTAATGAGAAATTTGTAAAATTTGGCTTTGTCACTCACAATTTCCTATATTATTCAATAATCCTCCAAAATATATTTATCAATGAGCTACCGTATAGCTTAACAATGGGGACAATATTAACTCACATTCCTGTGTTTCTTTCATCATGCAACCAACCGTTTCGATAATAATCTGTATACTACCCACCAGTGTTAATAATGTGTTCAATTACGAGAGTGGTCTATAGTACTCCGTAATGGCATTTAATTAGTTTTTCAGTATTAGAGAATCACCACAGCCAAACCAGGGTATATGTGTACTAGTATATGATGTCTTTTGAATTCTGAATTTTGAATATGTTGAAAAAAATAAAAAAAGTAGAATTTTTGTTTTGATTTGTATTTTCTTGTCTCATGGTTCGGCGTTGGACTCAGGTAATTTCCCGGTTTTTTCTACAATTGGGAAAACAATGTGGAAAAATAGTTACCAAAAGTAAACATAACAATCAAAAACATATGATAGTCGACATGCCACTGCGGTCGACAAATTAATTAGATGCGCCCCGTGCGTAAATTAGCGAGAATTGTTTATCTTACTCGAAGGCTAAATAAAGTTGTATGTGGAATAAATGTACAAGCAACGTTAACAAAGTTCCTGATTACGTTGGAATTTGACATGAGGTGATCAGATGAATATGCAACAAGCTAAGAAAAGTATCACATACGGGCTGAAAATACAAAAAACATGCAATGGTTCATACACTTGGTCCGACACGGTAAACGGTCATCCATATGTTATGTTACTTGATTGTGTCATCTGCAAAAACAGACAATGGCAGTTACTATGTCAGGAAAAGTAATTACCAATAGTGAAGTTGGGGGACACAGCAGATACGGTTTCATCGTTACCTTTCAATCAAACCCACACTGTATATCAAAAAAGCAGGTGAATATACAATCACAATGTCAGGTTTCAATCAAATTGTCAATGGGGAACGTATGCCTTATTTTACCTATATCAGCTGCTTTAACATTATTTTAGGATAGACCAACGCAGCTTTTGGTATTGATATTCGGAGTTAATCCAAGGACAGTCATTTTGAAGTTCAACAAAGTCGATAACGGAATCCAGAAATGACATTTGCTATTTATTAAATTTATTGCGTCTTTTTGTTTGTCATTAGGACACTGCTTTTATGTTTACTTTGACTCGACTCGTGACCAGTTAGACGCACTCCTTGTGAGGTACGTGCTCTTAATTGTAGCCTTTTCCTATGCATTATTGATATTGTGCCTATATTGCGGGATAAGTGCTAGGATCACTGGAAAGCAGGGCCGAAGGCGAAAGAACACGGTTTGCATCTAAAAAAATACAAAATAAACAGCATGCTAATGAGATGGTAGCCTTCGCGGCCGACAAAACAAGCGGTAGTGTTTTTGACCCGTTCCTAGCTGAAAAAATGTTTAATGGTGTTGATATCTTGTTATCGATCCATGACAGCAAGGTGAGGTAGTTTTAGCTGCAACACAGTGACTCGGTTTAATTGATTCAATTTACCGAAATATTATGGCTATGTTTGCTTATACCTGGGAAATATGTTGCTAGCCGTCCGTGCATGTGCGTATTTTTGTATCATCTTAATTTGTTTGAAAAAAAAAACAATAATCAATATTCTAATAATTCAAGTAAGTAATAAATAACTCATCACTGTCTGATTTGGAAAACGACTTGTAACTCTATTTTTTTTTTTTTTTTAATTTTGTATATTTTGAAAAATGAGTACAAAATCATTTCCTTAGAGGCATCCAAATTGGGAGGTCGAGGTTTCGACACTCAGTGACTTCATCACGGAGCTCTTATATGGCATGCCGTTAAAGTGTGAAAGCTCAGCCTGCCCAAATTTGATGCCTCTTGGAAAGATATTTTTCTTTACTCATCGGTGATGTTGGTTAGTTAAATGCACAAGCCCTGCAGTCAAGAAGTAATTTTCAAATTTCTGTTCTAAAATTGTCAAAAAAAGGAATAACCACAAAAGCATTTATACTGATAGTAACAGTAGGGCCGCCAAAAGCCAATGTGGACCCTCCCATGTTAGAACAAGAAGTTGGAGGTATTTTAACAAAAAAGGACCATAACAGGTTTCTGTATTTACTATACTAATTATGATATAAAACTGCGTATAATCTTCATCGCGGACTGTACTTTCATTGAATATTGAAGCTGTCCGCACCTGCCCTTGCGGGATTGTGCATTGGCCGCATCAACATCTCAGCACAAATGCATTGATACCTCTCATTGCTCTTCTCAACAGCAAGTACGACGGGCGGCGACGGCAATTTTAGCCTATATATTATTTTACACACAGACAGACGGTCATAATTGGAACTGTTTCGTAAAAATTATCAGTAGAACACATAAATAACCGTTAAAAGCAAAATAATCTAACCTTCAATCAACAATACCTTAAAAAACTGGGGCGCTAAACAATAATGTTTACCTCGTTGAATGTATTGGTAGAATAACACAACAATCATTTACTATTTCGACCGGCACTTGATGCGGCTATATCTTATTCCACCAGGAATTTTAAGTGGCAAAAACAAAAAAAGCATTCTGTTTGCTATATATCAAACTTTCAAAACCTTCCTACTTTCAAAACATTCCACCCACAAAATCTTGCTATTAATGGTAACAGTGAGGCGAGACTGTTCTCATACGAATAGGTAAGGCTTTTTCGCAAGTGCTTTAGTCTACCCCAGCTAACACGAAACGTTACGAAACGTTTATGAAACGTTTCCAATAGGTTACTACTTTGGTTTGGTTCCGTCGTTGAGAAACGTTGTAAACACTTTCTAAAACGGGACTGTACTTCGTATTACAAAGTGGTTTATTCGAATTTCGTTTGTTGAACGGATTTACTACCTTTGATAATCACACACCCACCAAAAATATATCTCATTAAGGACAAACTACGACGTTTCGCAGAACGTTTTCACTTCGAACCCTAACAACCAACTTGACGAGACACACCCCGCAACGTTCAAACGTTCAATTTAACGAACGATTTGAAAATGCATTTCTGGTTTGTATGGTATTTTTTTTCAGTATACTATATAATCATAACAATAATAATAAATAATAATATATGATCGCAGTAGGGGCCCAATAATGATAAGTATGCTTCATCTCATGCATACTCATCAACTTAATCATCTCCACTAAATATGGGATCCAATACCACCAATCATTATAAGGTTTTTTTATTTTCATGTCATCGTCGATTCATTGATTTCGAATTTCATATGAATTTCATCAGTCCAACTCCTCAACCATGTTAAGTGTTTTAATATGCCGGCAACCCTTTGCCCTCTACCCACTCACTGGCACGATCAGTGAAATCTGACTCCATCGTGGTAACAGTTATGTCATTCCCGGGGTCCAAGTTTTTTCAAACCACGTAAACAAACGGGCGACAAAGCAACGGTCAAGACTACATCACACACCATTTTGGATGGCTCTGGTTTTAATTTTGCTCGTTAGACTTATCTAGACCTGAAGATTCTCTACATGTGACATATTGAAATACTTCTTATACTCCATCGACTACTCTAAGGTTGTATATCTCCTGGATAACACACGCACTAATGTTAGGAGAACACCAACACAAGCTACGCTACGCTTCAACAGCATATGATTCCTATGCACTGTGTAAAGCTGGTCCCTATTCCTTACATATTTCTACAAGTACAGCATTGGGCACTGGGTTAACACCCCTCGTATCATCACCATTCGTATTCAGCAAGCTACAGCTCATTAATATAAGGGAAGGGGTAGTAATTTTGAAACTTACAAGGTAGGTTTGTAATCATTCCTTTCTACTTCAAATCAATTCAAGAACACCCACCCAGCTACATAGCAAACAAAAAATCCATAAATCGCCATTTTTTCTCACAAGTCATAAATAGGCCATCAAAACATCAACTAAAATCCCAACATTTCTTTTCTCATACTCACCGGGGATCAATAGAAATCAAAGAAATGTACTACGGATGTTATGGGGAAAGGGGAGACCCAACCGAACAGCACAACTGCTTATTTATATGTAGGGTGCCTATTATTGGTCACAGGCTATATCTTTACTGAAGTGGCGGATAAGAGATAAAATTATTTTAATCCGATATTTTTGGGAAAACCCTAGGTTTAAAGGCAAATACAACAAGGGTCTCCAATGGCACAACTAAATCTGTTTCAAAAAAAAGACAAGCGTAGCAGAGGCGTTTGCGGCGAACGTAACTATAGAAGTAGAGAAAAAGAGGGTAAAAAACAGAGGAGGAAAACGTAATGTGCATGAATTCGCGAGGTAAACAGACGGTGAGATCGACGTCCGAGCAACCAAGATAGACAAAAAGTGGGAGTTGGAGAAGGGACTGGGTAGAAGAGTAGAAGGGAAATACAAAGAAAGCTAAAAGACAAATTTAGCGGAGGATAACAAAGCACTGGAAACTGCCTCAGTAAAGAATCTAACATTTAACGGGCAAAGAAGGTGTCCTTGACCAGAAACCCGAGCAAAAAAGGAAGAGAATCTTCGGACTATAGCCAAGAATTCGCGTTACACGGAACGTATAAAGGATGCTAATCGTCAACGTTCTTCGAAAACGTCTCTCAGGAACAAAGACGGTTTCCAGGCTCCTCACGTTACTTGAAAAACCATAGAAACCAAAATTTTCCGCCTTTCCGACCCCCAAAAAAAAAAACTGCCGTTTTCCCCGACCAGTTTGGAAACGTTTTGTGGGACGTTCCAAGGACTTTCAAATACGTCTCTTGTAAACGTTTCTAGAACGGAAAAAAGTGGGCTTACAATTTTTACGTGCCAAACGTTTCATTTCATTGACACGTTTTCCCGTAACCACTGAAACTTTTGACAACGTTCTGGCATACGTTAATTGTTTATCTGGGTTAGAACCAGTGCGTTAGGCTATAAACCGCTCAATTCACATCCTAACAAACATCACACATTTATTGCCACATTTAGCAGTCAGTAACCTAAGGACGCAGTAACCATTGTAGTTCATCCTACAAGCAACAGTACAGATCCTCAACATTCTGAAAGTATCTTCGTATAATTCGAGTTATTCTTCTCCGGTAGGTAAGCTTAAAGCAATAATGAACTCATCAGCCTAAAGCGGTGGCAAAAAGTTGCGATTATCCTCACACCCGACCCCTCATTTATTTTTCGATAGTTGAGATTTTTGATACGTGTTAATTTCTTTTTTATGAAATAAAGTTCCCTCAAATTAGTTGCTGATCACTTTCCTTCTTGTTGTAATGGGTTTTTATACTAATTAAAATTGGTACGCATTTATCCTAATAGCCTGTAAAGTCAAAATCGATTTTTAGGTCAATCGTGTTAGCCAATTTTCCTTGTCTTGTTTGTTTATGGTTTTTTTTTTTTTTACTTAAAAACAAAGTCCGTTTACACACACTAGTGTAACGTAGAAACCTCTATAGCAAATAGAACAAATGTTTGCTTGGTGATAATTCTCCCAGAATTCATCAGTGTTGCCCTTAATCGAAAATGTTGCCAATATAGAACGAGAGGAAATCCATTGAAATTGCGCAAATTTTTCATAGCCATTTAACCCTGTCTACCGAAGGTTTTTTTTTCCCCGGCTTGCTAAAACCCCTTTTGGGGACAAATTATTTAATGTACTTGTCAATTGACATTTTGCGCTCCTTCTTCAAATCCAAAAACACATCCACTGGTGTATAGGTAAGATACAAGGGTTGATCCCAAAGTGATGGGATAGGGTGTGTCAACCCCCCCTTCGGCAGAGAAGTACTAACATGCTAACACAACATAGGAACGGTCACAGACCCTTGATTTGGTACCAATATATAGCTATGGTCCTCCTCTGTCCATTGATAACCAAAATGAGTACCAACACGCCTAGCATTACGTCACAATGACGTCATAAATTTCGCATGTCAGCAAAACTGCCAATTTCCATAGACGCACACAGTTGAAAAATAATCAATTTTTCGCCAAAGAGCTTAGAAAATCAGATTTTCCCATGCGGTTTTGACTCTATTTAAAATAAGGTGGTTGAGTCCGCTAAAATTGCGAAATTTCATTTTCCTTCTTCCACCTATTTCGAGTATTTTTTTTCGTACTTTCCCACAATACGTCATTGTGACGTCATAATGTGGGATGTTGGTAATTATTTTTGGTACCAATGGAAATAAGTAAACTCTAAGCTATCCTTGTACCAAATTACAGGAATCGGGTCGGGTGTTCGTAACGGGGGGTGGTAAATCACAGGGTGGGTAACACCCCTTTCGGGCTTTTGGGTTACACAAATGGCCTCAAGTAGATGAGGGGGGTTTAAAGAAATGAGTCGTAAACACATTTAGTAATATCAGCCTGATAGCTTGATCACACGCAAAATATGGGTGTCATTGAATTAACATTATTTACTATGTACTCTAAACTACAAGCTATATAACATGTACACCTATTATTATACAAACCTGTCTAATTGTATCTTAGTTATGAAGGTTATGAAAGAAGGTCCCCCCCCTTTTTCAACATGGGCTAAATCAAAAGACTATTATTCTTGCACTTTATCGGCAATTCTAGTAGCGCGCTCATGTTCACATTCCATTCTATCCTGAATGTGTCCATGCAACCCTCCTTAGCAATGTCATTCTTGGGGAGATTGAATGAATAGCGAAAAACACGCGCCAATGTTTTCTGTGAAACTTGCTAAATGGAGTCATCTCAATTGATTGAAAGAAACGCCTTGCAAAAATCACTTGGGTTTGCTCAGGCCTGTGATTGACTGCACAGAGGTGAAGAGCTGAATAGGAATAGATTATATTTTCATCAGTATCCAAGTTGGAAAAATCAAAGTGTTTACTGTTGCGGTCACCTTGACCAAGGCCAAAACCACCTCAAAACTCTACGGATTGAAACTCCTGAATAACTAGAACATACAATCACTGTGAACTTGATTACAAATTTCAAAACAAGTTATTTATGTTAAGTTGTGTGTCTAACTCATTCATCAACATCAAATCAGGTATCAATAATCACAACGATTACTCTATAATAAAGTTGTTTTTATTAATGAACTATTTACTTATTCCTACTCCTGGTGTGTGGCCGCGCGAACGCGGGCTGCAGGAATTACGTATAAAGATGTAGACTTGCAAAGAGTCCTGGCGAAAATTCCAAAGCGGCCAAAAAAACTTTATTTCCATAGTGGGGACTGTCCACGGTCGACTTGTACTTACTACTGAAGAAAACCATCTCCTAATGACTTTCTCCCGAAGCTCGCAGGTCGACTAAATAAAGTCCAAAAGTGCTGTATCTTGTTTATCCCTGATAACTCAAGAGGCCACGAAATACGGAAACCGAGGATGGCTACACAATCGGACGAACTGCTGGAGCTGAGACGACTATGACAATGGTCCACTATATGGGATTTGTACTAAAGAAACTGTGCTTACTGTCATGTCACCTTGGAAACTCTGCTAATAACAGCGTGGAGCACGATGGTAATAAACTCTCCTTGGAGTAATGATGTGGTGATACAGCTGCCTCAAATCTCTCCTTTCTCCACCAGGGCTTTATTATATCCTCTCAAACAATTCTATAAGGATCTAGTCCCCTCTATATGAGTCAATGTACTAAAATAGTCCTTACATCTTAAGTCTGGAAATGCCTCACCATTCCACATGTACTGTCTAGATTTGGGATCTCATAGCACCGCTACGCTTCACGACTGTGTAATTATAAAAACCGCATTGCGCCACCTAATGTGTCAGACCTCCTCAACCACCTTGGTTGATCTCCTAGACTCAAAATTTCTAATGAATCACTAAGGTTCTACTACGCTTCTCCGGTTTTCCTGTTTTCCTTTTCTGAGATCTTCTGAGATCTTCATTCTATTTGCTTCGACACCAACCCACCATTATGCACATAAACCAGGTATATTTATAATTATATTCTTAGACTATTATAATATTTGTATGTGCTAATTTTGACTTAATCTTGCTCAAGTTCAAAAATCATCTTGCTAATTCTTGGGGGGGGCTTGTAACATTAACACAACTTCAGTTGCATTATAGTACGCGGCGATTTGATAAGGAAATATTTACCAATCATCCAATACTCTGCTTCCTATTTCTATCCTACTAAAAACATTCGTCCAGTTAAACTTCTCATTGATGATCTGATGAATGTAAATAGTGGCGATAAAGAAAGGAAATCAAAAATTTTCGCTCAGCTTCAAGCCCGGGGCAACACATATGTGCGTTTGTCGGTGATGCTATTGCCATTTTGTGGCATGTCAAAACTGATGTCGCACTTCAGCCACTCAGAGAGAGAGAGAGAGTCACACATGTTTGAAAACAGCTCTCAGACGAAAATGCCATCTAGTTGCAGTTATTGTTTACTTTCTAAAATCATGTGAATTTTATACCATGCTGCTTCCGCTTTGATCTCAGCTTTCTATACTGATATATTTTATGTTAACGCTCAATCAAGTATTTTCAAGATTTTAATGGATTTATCTTTCAAGGGGGGTTTTGCTGCTTTTCATCTTTAAATTTGACTGGTGTGTGATTTTCAGTGAGTCATCAGCTTCAGAAGTCACGACCTGTGGATCAATTACATCTTCTATTCATCGGGACAATATGCCTAATTAAACACATGCTATGGCCACCTCTCTGAACAGACAATGGACGTCAGCAGGACCAACCCAGCTTTAGTACTACCAAGGTTAATATGTCTCTTCCTCGTCCTGGGTCACTAATAGACAAAACTGTGCTTCGCCAAATGGGAAAAATTCAAAGGACAGTTCAACTAACACTTTCTGTGGACCGCCATGACTACTAACTGAATTGTTATATCATATTAGTGCCATGCATGGATCCCCATTTGACAGAGGCCCCAAGGACTAATTTTGATCTGTTGGCCCCATGTCTACCATCACTGTAATACAGATCAACTGCCAACCGTATCAGTTAGTCTTACCCCCAATATAAGTAATGGGTAGAATCTAACCCTCCCAAAAATTGAACGAGACTGGACGCCTCAACCACACCCTAACATCTCTTCTTTCTATTCATAATGTGATGAGGGTGACATTTTTAAACTACAAAAAACCCATGCCATTTACCTCAACTCCCATATCATCTATTGGTATCTCATCTCTACCTACGTATCAACTGGCACACAGACAGACATCACCTTATATTTTTTGACGTTGCTTGGTCAAACCAACTTTTGTACCAACACAAACAGTGAGACCCAAACTGAACTGAAACTCTGAAACTTGCCTACTGAAAGCCAAACTGATGTGAACCCAACTAATGCAATTCTTGTACAAACATTCATTTGTCTGCAATCCACTACAGAGAATCTCTCATGTCTTTCCTGTGTGCCTCATATGCTAAACCACCCACTGAATTTGCCACTATTCCAACCTACAACCCATTTGATATACTTGCGTGGAGGACACAATACCAGCTGTTGAATCAGATGAGCCGTCATACCCTTGCCTTGATTAAAGCCCGCTCCTCATGCCCAAACTGAGTCCCAAAAAGTCTGAATCTAACAAGTAAAACCAAGCAAATCCCTGAACCATAATGTTCTCACAGCCCACTGGACCAACTTAACATCCCTCCCTCACCGCCAAGTGACCCCCCCCCACCCCCCACCCCACTAACAAAGGACACTCTGATATAGGATACTCTAAGCCCAAAGCACCTTGTTGGGCGGAAAATGTCCAAAGATCAATGTAACTCAACATAAGATGTATTCCTGAGTAGGATTGAACTTTGGGCAAAACTTCTCCTGTACTATCCAAGAGAAAGGCCCAACATTGTAATGTTTCACTGTGGGTACAAACGAACATCTCATCAATCCTCGACAATTGATTTGGCTTCACACTATAATGAATTCCTTGTTCTGTCATTTAAGTATAGAACCTCGCACCCATATAATGATTTCTTCCTTACACTCAGAAGCATGAGGTTCATAACTATTTGGATGGATCAAGGAGTCTTTAATAATGCCATGGCTTCGTGAACTGTGTACTTTACAAAAACTGATTGTAATATTTTGTAATGAGAACATTGGCATAAATCACCACTTTCACGTCATGAGGACTGACCCTCAATAAAATGGGAACCAGAGTCCTTCTTGTAGTAACTTTATCTACTCTACAATTCGATGTTTGCCAACCATGGATTTTCAGAGAGAGCTAAATCAAACTGTTAAGGTAACCACTTCAAAATAAAAAGTTCTCTTGATCCTAATTGTTCTAATATCAAAAGATGTTAAAACATTTCACATGTCCATAATTTACACGTACATGCATCTCTCGCTTACAAAATGTTTCCTCCCCCCCCCATCTTCCTGTGTTTGATTTGTAAACCCTAGTAAATCTGCTTAGAACCAAGCACCCCATTTTCCCTCCTTGTGCTCAGTGCTTTTAAAAAACAAAATAAACTAATCAGAGTAAACAAAATGCTATTGGCCTGTACTACATGGTGACTTAAATTTCATGTACTTGTATTGACGTAAATAACAAAATCAATTAATTGGTGTGTGATAAGTTCTTTGCTCGTGTAATGTTTAGATAGCTACCCTTTGGGTGATAAATATATTTGGATCTCAATTGCTACATTGAGAAGGGTTAAAGTTTGCTCACCTCAATATTCATAGTTTACCTAACAAGCTGGAGCACTTAAACTTTTAACTTCATCTTCATGATATTGAGGTTTTTTTGGTGTTACAAGAAACCTGGTTTGAATGATATATAATGACAGTGGATGTCACAATTGATGGTTATTGATATCTATGTAGGCTTGATAGGAAAGGTATGGAGTCTGGGGGTAATTATATGTTTATATTAAAATGGGTAGAATCTTATACCAGTTTAACTAAATTTGATGACATAATTATCGAGCTGTGGTTGGAAATTAAATCGTTCCAAATACAAAACCTATTCTGGTATATTGTTTATAGAAGTACCAAATGCAAATTTTTGATATAATTAATGAGATTAGATTCTTTTGATTCCGAATGTACCAATATGTAGGATGATGTATATTTTATCTGGGGGATTTTAATCTTGACATATTACGCCCAGGCCACTCTAAGAAAATAATAACATTGCCAGGCACAGTAATTTAAATCAGCTAATCAAGGATTTACAAGAATAACTAACAATCCAAATCTATACTTGATCTAGCTTTTGTATCTAACCCAAGCTCATCGTCAGGTGTTTCATAGTCTTGGTCTCAGTTACCACTCACTAATATAACTTAGTTTCGTAAAAATAGGAAAGTTAAAGTCCCTCCTAAAACATTTTTTTTATTTTTTTTATTATTTTAGTTTCAAATGATAAGATTTTTGTTTAATAGCCTATTAAAAGTTAAATTGGGATACTAGTTTTCAATCATTATGATGTTACTAGGCACTTGATGTTTGGACTGACATGTTCATTAATGTATTTGATACCCATCGGCACCAATAAAGATAGAAACTTTTTAAGGGTTCCCACTTCCTGATGGATCAATAAGTGATGTTCTCATTGATTTAACAAGAGACGGGGACACTTCTATAAAAAGGCCCATAAAAAAAACCAATAATGCAGATGATTGGAAAACTGCTGGATGTTAAAATAAAGGCCAATAATATGAATAAGTATAAAAACTTTACTGTAGTATGCCATCCACATAAATGAGAATGTCAATGATTCTAACAAATTAGTGTCAACTATTAAAAATTAATACCCGGTAAACCTAATGATCATTCTGAAACAAGTTCTAATAATCCCGATAAGGATTGTTGCTGATAAAGTTCAATGAATTTTTTCACATCAATTTGGGGGGTAATAACCTAGCTAGTAATTTTTTTGATCAAAATATATAAATAACCTTTGCAATGACCAATATCAATACTCATTTTTATTTTTGATTATTTTACACCAGAGTTTTTGTTTCGGGATGCAATTCGTAAAATGGACAACAAAAAATCACCTGGTCTTGGTAACTTAATACTAAGCCTTTTGGAAATTGCTGCACCTATTATCTGTAAATCACTTGGCCTCATATGTAATATTTTTCTTTTACACATCAACTTTTCAGATGATTGGAAGCGTGCCAAGTGACTCCTATTTTTAAGGTGGTGACAAATCTGATGTTAACAATTAATAGCCTATATCTGTTTTTGCCCAATTCTGTCAAAATTATTGACGTGCTTTCAAAACCAGCTTTAATTAAATACCATTTTTTGACTGAATAACATTTTTTTTAAAAATTCATGGCCAATCTGGTTTTTAGACACAAGCATTCTACTACAACCACCACTCACATTGTTTCGGACTGCATATTAAATAATATGAATCAGGGTAAAGTAACTGTTGCCTTATTCCTTGATCATAACGTGCATTTGAACACTGTAAAAGCCACAACCTCTCCTGCAAAACTCAAACTAATGGTGTCACTGGTGACTACTCGTGATTGGTTCAAATCTTATCTATTTGGTAGAAACTCAGCTGTTAAATATTAATTCCAACTTCATTCTGATATTAGAAATAATCAATATTGGCAACCCCAAGGATCATCTTGGGTCCTTTGTTATTATTATTTATGTCAACTCTCTTTCCTATTGTAATTAATTGCAAATGTGTCATGTACGCTGATGATAACTCAATTGTTTAGCTCATCTGACTCAAATTCTCTCCAATTTGATAAATGATAACTTGCCGAATATTGCGCATTGGTTTGAAGCCAACAAAGCTTACCTAAATATTAAGAAAACCAAGTACACATGAGTTTTTGGTACAAACAGGTTTGAGCAATTTTCAATCAAAACTTTTCTTTACTTATTGTAATGAACTAATTGATAGATTTCGACAAGTTTAAGCTACTGTGGGTGTCATTTTTTTTTTTTTTTTTTTTTTTTTTTTTTTTTAATCATATTGATTATAATCTCCTCCATTATTTCTAAACGCATTGGTGTTATTCGCATGGTTAAGTTTTATCTCCCCTCAGCTACTCTTAATCTACTTGCCAATGCCTTGATTTTTCCAACACTTTGATTACTGCAGTCCCAGTTTGGGTCAAACTGGCAATTTTGAATTTAGCAATTCTCTTCAAATTCTTCAAAACAACTTTCCCGTGTGCTACTTTCTGCTTACATTCGTACCCTATTGTGATTATGACAACCTTGGCTGGATAAATTAAGTGACAGATTGGGAACAAACATAATATTTCTTCTCTTGTCTTTAAAAAATGTCTTCAAAATGATGCTTCCTCTCTTACTTATCACCATTTACTTTACTCTTAATAATTCCACACCAAAATACTCGTAGGCCAATCATAGTAATACACTCGTCATACCTACTTTGTAGTAATCAGTACCTGGCAAACGGACATTCCATTACAGAGGTGCTTTCAAAGTGGAATAATCTTTCACCCATGTCCGGCGAAATTTTTTTTCGATATGAATGTTAACACTTGTTAACTAATATTGGTGTTTTGAATCTTTGTTTTTAATGCTTTGCTGTTTTATTTTATTGTCAGTTCCAATGATAATTGTGCTGTATCTTTTTTTCCTTGTTAATGTTTTATATTTTAGAGGCACCTTGAGTGAAATCTTATTATGGCTGCTCTATTAATCTGTTTCAACAATATCACATAAATTCTTGTTGTCATACATGTATAAATGTTTATTAGTTTCACATTGTATTATATGTATATCAGGGTCTCCATGGGAGACCAGTTTTGTAACTGATTGAGTACCCCTGAATAAATAAAGTTTTTTTACTACTGACTACATAGTGGTGGATTTAAGAGTCCGCAGTGTCAGCAGCGCTGACAATCCCCCCCCCCCCTATAATAATTTCTCTCAGGGCTCCGCTCAGACAGTCCCAGTCACACTAAAGTGGACATTGGCAATCACTTACTTCACTTTATCACTTCGTCGCGCGATACTAAAGGGCCCCCACTTTAAGCTGCGGACAGGGCCTTTTCTTTAAATCCGCCGCTGTCCACTTTACCTTGCTGCGGTTTAGGTTGGTTTACATAACATTCGAGTTCCGCTGACTGAACGCCGTTCCTTTCCATCATCGTCATCGTCGTCCGTCGACACATATGAATTGTTATTGTAAACTCATATTGTTTAATTGAACTAGTTAGACAGTAATCGTTGAATGTTGCCCCGGCAGATATTCAAAATGGGACATGTGAGGTATTTAAATATAAAAATACGGTTTTATTATTCAGTTTCTCCTTCTCTTTCATTTTTTGTAACATCTTGAAAGAATACTCAGCACGTGATGACAAAATCTTAAAGGTGCGTATGGTACATTCTCCTGGTATTTTATTACCAGTGTCAAGCATCAATCTAAATGTCTTTTTCGTTTTGTTTCGTTATCATGAGACGTGCTAGAAGAAAATTGATGGCAATTATTCATTATTCAATTTATCAGCACGCATAAATAAATAGAGAAAATGCAACGTTAACAATGTGTCTCATTGTGCATTGTTCATTAGAGAGTTTAGATAGATTCGCACATGAGGAGTGTTCTTTGATCCCCAACCGTCCATTATATAAAATGTCTAAAATGCACTTGACAAAAAATCACAGAACGGACCCCTGTCCGAGTGCGTTAGTGCGAAATTGCTCCTAGATCTGACAACGAAAATAAAGCTCCCACCTTTTGCGATGATTGTCAGATTTTTCATGAGAATTCGGGATATACATGTATTTGACCTATCAGTCGCAATTGCGATAGCCTGTCATCGCTAATACCTTCATCTTTATATCCTTCCATTCTATTCTACTTTGAAAGAACTTGTTCCACCATTGCCTGTTTACCTTGTTGAATCCAGAACAATCTTCAACGTGTTGGCTGGTAAAAGGGCTTTATGTTCCTTTTCTCTGAATGTCCCATTTGTGTTTGCCCGAACGTCATTTATTACAACGAAATCTCATCCTGTGTCTATTTTAGGTGGGAATATGAGAATCACTTAGGTTAATAAAATACGGGATAAAGAACCTTCATTTCACCTAATTTAGAGTCGTATAACTGCTGATATTTCAAAGACAAATCTTAGCAATATAGACTTATATTATTCTAAGATTTCATTAAAACCGAGTTGTTCTTAGCAAGATATTCTTAGCAAACTCCTTTCCTACTCATTTATCGAGAAGTGACACTTTGATATTGAAACAATTTCTTTGTATAGAGAAAAATAATTCATCTGCACCACTAATTGAATTTCAATAAGTAATTTGATAGCGGCTAGAATTAGAGACACCTGTATTATTTACTTATGAACATACAGGGGCACTATTCAATGATACCACTATCAAGATTCAGAAAAAGCTTGGGTTATTTTGGCCAATACTTTTCTTTTTTCCAGTGTACTTACCTGATCAAATCAACAAAACTCTGTTGCAATGGAAAATTGCCAGGCTCGCAAAGTATTGATCGCCATGCAGATACACTTTTAATTCTATAAAAAAATTTTTGGTTATCACTTGCACATTTACCTTTGCCTATAGAGTAAACAGTCATTAGTGAACTTTTTTTCTGTTATGAATCTATTATGCGAAACGATATACATAGATAGAAAACAGTGTTTCCTATTGTTAGATTTTTACTGTGTCTCTATTTTGCAAGTCAGGTTTCGAAACGGTTTCTTTTGTCTTACGAACTGCGCTCGTGCAAAATGACAGTGATAAATAAAATAAGTTACAATGTCTATTTTTGTTCCACGCTATGGTTAACACCTGAAAGTCATCGATTGAAAAACAATTGGGTGATTGCTTTCGAATACATTGCGCAATCGGACACCTATCCATTCATACACATTATAAACCAGCTATGTCCTTGTTTGTGGTCAAATATCCCACAAAACAATACGTTGAAAAATCCATATTTTTGTTGTTCTGTCGTTTTGTTTTCAATGCCCCTATTTTTATTTTTCATCTTAATTCAGTTCGATTAATTGAAGTGGCTGTTTTCTTTTTAACTGTTACACCACCCAACACCCGAGCTTATATTTGCCGATTGTTGCTGTATGAGTACATGCATCGAATAATGTTTACCGGTTGTTTTTGTTGAGCCTCTGAACTATACTGGCAAATCGAAGATTGGTTACATTTGCCACACTCTGTGCTTTTAGTAGTGGAAACATGAGATTACAAATATTGCACCGCAGCAAGACTTTTATTTTCAAAATATTATCAATTCCAACCATAGCTTAATAGAGGAAATATGCGTGGCAACATTGAACTGTTTACATTCAAAAGAATCCATGGACGTGAGCAGTGCAGACCATGTTCATACCTCTAGGAGGTTCAATGTAAAGTTAATTGGCTCCTAGAGAAGTGACCCTTAAAACCTTAACCGTATGGTAGATACGGGACCAATTTCGAAATAAAACTCATCTCCTTTTTATTTTTATTTTTTCATATAGTAGTTGTCTAGCTTAGGCTTTTAAAAATGGTTATGAAATGTTAAATGTAAGTTTTTTGAGAAATCTTTTGGAAAATACTTTCCTGAAAACCTTTAACAATAAACGGTCTTTTTACATCCCGTTCTGGTGTGCGATGCTCCTTTCTTTCTCCTACCGGACGTTACTTTTTCTCATGTTCAGAATTACTCTCGGTATAAATCGGTGTAGTGGCTTTTTCAACGCACTTTTGGTTGGTATCACTTGATCTGAAGACGCTTCGATCATGCTTCAACCAAGATTCTAGAGTATAAATTTGTGATAAATTGGAATTGTCACTCACAATTTTCCTATATTTATTCGATAATCCACAAATATATTTATTCAATGGTAACCTTTTATACGCTTAACAAGTGGACAATAATTAAAACTCAGTATTCCTCTGTTTTTTCATTTTCCATCACCACTCCGTTTTCGAGAATTAATCTTTTTACCTACTACCCACAAAACGTTTTAATTTTAATGTGTTGATAATAGAGTGGTCTATACTCCATTGGATCAAGAGAGAAAGATGCTTGCATAAGGACTTTGATTATATCGGCGAAGTAACTGATTTCTGTTCTGCGCATTTAATATTGTCTAATTATACCTTTTTCAATACTCTGGGTTATTTCAAGTGCAAAAGTTGCACATTTGATTGAAAATGGATATAAAAAATGTCATCACAATTTCTTTTACCAAATATCATGACCAGTAAGAATCTAACATCAGTGCAAGCATTGACTCGAAGCAAATAATCGCACTGTTTGATATCTAGTAAATCCGCTCGGTATGC